>UXUI01008184.1:1920-14354 GCA_900576705.1 Enterobius vermicularis
AAATATTGATTCTCGGTTTTCCTGCTCAATCTAGACACTAGAAATAGTTTCCGTTAATGACAAAAACGTACTGATTATTAGAAATCTTCTTAGAAATCAGTCTGCTATCAAATTAGTGAATAAATCTCCAAAAAAAGTAGTCGACTATCCTCAAAATTATTCAACAATTAAATTCTTATTGCAACCACCCACTTTTCAGGAACAAAAAATACCTTTTATGCAATTTTACAGCGTTATTTTTAGTGATTTGTCGCCTGGTGAAATTCAGCTAATAATTTAGTTGCAACAAATATAGTTGCATTATTTCAACTGCAACTTTTGATCAAACCTTTTTTTTTTTTTGAAAGATAATCTTTGAATTTTGTTAACAAAAAATACAAAGGAAATGTCACAGTATCTGAAGTATTACAAATTATTATAACAATAGCATTCATCATTTGCCACACCACTCATTTTTTTTTGATGAAGAAAATTTTGTGTGTCAAAAAAAAACTTCATTTAAACTGAGTGATACTGAAAAATAAATTACAAAATTTATTATAATATGCAGAAATCCAATTAAATTGTTTTGAAAGTCAAAAATTAACCTCAATACAACAATTCAAATATTTGTCTCGACCATTTTAAGCATTTTCCGCAACAGCAACTGTATTGTCGAAGAGCTTAACCATTATTGTAATTGTCTAGACTTTTTAGTATTCTAAAGTGTAGAAATAAATACGAATTTTTGCTAATTTCTAACCAATTCCAAAGTAGTTTTTCTACCATATTTCACAACAGAAATTTTCTCATTTTACTCTTATAATTAAAATATAATTAGTTGAAGCTTGAGATAGGTAAAAAAAAATAATGAAAAAAGAGTACACTAAGCTCTAAAAAAAACCAAAAACTTTGACTGAAAAGTTCTTAAAAACAAGAAGAGTTCTGATCAATACCATAATCTAAAATTCTGCTAATATACACCAATAGTGGTCAAATATACACGTAGCATTTGACTACAGGTAAAAATTGAAGACTCACCTATTTTTACCAAATTACAGATAGAAAAGTAATTGAACAGAAAAAAGTAACAAGAAAACTAACATTAAATTAAGAAACTTTAAAGCTAGAAGAAAGCATCAGCATTATTACTTTTACCGTACGAGTTGGCAGTATTCATTCAATTACAATTTCAGCGACCAAATTGTAAAAAGCAATTTAATTAACAAACAGATGAACAAAGCGTGCTGCTGAAGTTTGTGAGAAGACAGTGGGAAAGTTAAGGAGATCAAACTTTTTTGTAGAGTTGAAACTAAGCAAAGTAAGAATTTTATACACGTCTAACAATGACTAACAAGAAATTATTTGGTTTGAAATAGTGTCTGGTTGCCTATTGCCAGTAATTTTTTTTTTACACCAAATAATATCAGCGTTTTTCTTGACCTCACTACTACTAACTAATGACCACTGATGTAGCTCCAGTCTATCAGTACCCATTTCTTTTAAAAATGAAATTCCGCCTTCTGCCGAGGCACTTAAGCGAAGCCTGAACGGCAAACGTGGCTTAAACCTCCAACATTCTTTTGCGATTGAGCTGCTGAGAGGCTCCGATAAGCATTACTTAGACTAAAACTTATTAACTTTACACAGGATGATCTTTGACAATAGAAAAAGAAAATATCTTTAAAAATCATCAAGAGTGTTAATAGAGCTTTTTTCCTCAACACTTCTGCAAAATATTATTCCTGCATCTTCACAACAAAAATCTGTAACTGTTTTATTCCTATACAAATTTGCTAATTACTTTTTGACTGTCATACTTCTGGTGCTGTTGAAGCAGTATAGAAAATATAGATAGAAGACCAAATGTTAATAATCAGTTAGAAATTGTACTCAGAAAAAGTGATTTTGAACCCAAGATTAACAAGACCGCATTATGTAATACTGACAATCAATGAAAGAACTTTGTTTTCATCTTTACCAAATATACAGTTGCATATCTATTGAATAGTAAGAAATACCAAAATTATCTTTTTACGTTGAACGCCGAATCTGGTAAAAATTATACACACAGTTTTGCGATACCTTTCATAGAGAAGAAATAAGGCAAAGAGGTTTTGTAAGAGCTAAAGTATGACGAGAGACGATGGTCTTCCTAGGATTTAAACAGTTGGTAGTTTATGTTTCAGTGAGCTCACGGGGTTGGTTTGAGAGTGTTCCGGTATTGCCGGTTTCTAAAGATGAGTTGATGGGAAGTGCAGAATGAATGCGTACAGTCCTGTCAGCCTTAAAGGGTATACTGCACGTTTGAAACTGTTAAGTAGTTTTAACTTTTCCTTCTTTTTGCTTTCTTCTCTGTCAGTTTTAAAAACAAAACTGATAGATTAAATCTTCTTGTAAGCTCATATATATATATATATATATATATATATAATGTCAATAAGATGAGAAGATTACTTGAGTGTAATTTAAAGTGATTCTTACAAAACTCCTTCTTTATTGACAACAATTTCTTGAAATAAAAAATGACAGACAAAGGTTTTCACTATATACACATTAGTGAAGTAAATGGTAGCAGTCTTTGCTAAGGTAATGGGTACTGCTCAATGCCGCCAGGAAAGGGAAGAAACTTGTCAAGGCGATTTTTTAGTATGTTTTATTGTCAAATGTTGTCAGAATGACAAACAGTAATTTTTTGATTAAATTATACATTAGTAACGATTTTAAGTTTACTTATATAAATTATAAATACTACCTTAGCTAGCGCTTTATTTGCGAGAACTGTTGTCAGGATGAAAAAGAATAAGTAGAGAGACCCCGTTTATCAATGAATTTTCAAGTGTTGAAACTGCTAAACGTTATGACAGAGGAAGGTTCTGATAGCGGATTTACAGGTGAAATCTTAAAACCCGACGTGCAAGTAATTACATATTTTTAAAAGGCTATTTGCTTCAACTTTGCCAAAACAATGTGCTTCTCAAAATTTTTGACAAAAAATGCCAAATTTTTTAAGAACATAAATTTTACGCACAATGTTTTTCTTTAAATTTTTTTAAAAGAGTACAGTCGGCACGGGATTTCTTGATACATAAATCAAGTCTAATTTTATGCTGATCCTAATCAGTGTAAAGAAAAGAGACTAATTTATATTGTCGTCTTTGTTGAACTTTCTTTTCTCTTGAGTACTCTCAGAAACTCCACTGTTAGTGAAGCATATGAGTATGATTTTTTGCCTATTACGCGGAACTAATGTACTCACAGCACTTTATTACATTGAATGTTACATTTTTGTAATTAAACCCTTTACAATAATAGTTCACTTATGTACAAACAATAATTACTTACTACAACCAAAAATTACGAGACAATAGCATTCATTTATATAATAAACGCAAGAATCAAACAGGTTTGCCGAGGATATTAAAAGAAGTAGAGCAAAAATAACCTAGCTTTATCTGTGGAAGTGCTTGTATGAAATTTGGCTAAGCGTCCTCTGGATGAAAAAACCAGCTTGGTATCAGGGTCCTTCTAGTGGTTATGCTCTGTGCCCGTACAGCGGATTGTGATCTCGTAATTCCAACAGCCAAATAATTTGTTTCTTTCTTTTATTTCTTTAGCATTTATGGATTCAGCTAAAAATTGTTTTTAAAGTTTAATATACATCTAATGCTGTGTAATAATTAATTCTTAAGCCTCTAGCAGTGACGCCAATGACTTCTGTCAAACGTCGTCTCCCTCTCAACCGCATTTTATTACTGCGACTTTTCGTGCCTGGACTTTCTGCCGTTTCGGCAACAGTCGGCATGTGAATTTCTGGAATTAAACCTTTTGGAAACCAAAAATGTAATGTTGTATTTTTTGGCTATTATTTTGAACACTCTACTTTGATGCCGCAACCACCTTCATTACTATGTTTAGAAGCGTTTAATAGCAAAGTTTAGTCAGTACTATGTTTATTTGCATTTAATTTTTTGGTTATGAGAACCCTGTTTTAAGGAGAAGCAGCAGACTGTTAATTATATAGAGCTTTTCTTCTGCATTCGTGGTTAAACTCTCCAATACTGTTAAGCTTATTTTTTGGTTTGGTTGACAAATGCACGAATAATTTCAATACATGTTATGTTAGATGTAGCTTTAAAGTTCAATGTTTTTTCGGCTTTTGAATGACATAGCTTGTATCCCAACAGATATCTTTCCAAATGTCTGCTTATATTTGCATTTTTTGTTAAACTTCCGAAAGTTTCTGAGTTTAAAAAAATTTTTTGTCTTTTCTATCTTTATCTTTCTCGATTTGGTCTAATAAGTCCTTGATTAGCTTCATTTTTAGTGTCTGATGGTTGCAAAATTTGAAAAGTGCTAAAAATATAAAAAATTTAAACTGAAATGACCAAAAGACTGCACTATTGATTACTATAACATACTGACTCAGTTACTGATAAGAATTAAAAGTTTTTCTGCTTTATCAGTATTGGCTCAACACGGGGTACGAAATCTGGAATTTGAACATATTTAAGTTTTTCTTAATTTACAACTAAGCTTTTATCAGAACGTGGTACATCGTATTCATTTTTTGACTGAGACAGCCATTTATCCAGTTCTTTAGTCAAAACAACTAAGACCTTTGCAAAAGTCAGCTGGATGATATGTTTGTTTTACTTGATTTCTACATTTGTGTTTGCTCCTTGAGCATGAATATTCTGAGATATAGTTGCAAGAATATTTCTCTTTATCTATCGACACTATAGAACCATTATGGTGCCACTGCATCAATGCGCTGTAAAAATCTGGCAAAAGTACATCACTATAACGGTTGAATCTAGCAGCTGTCGGTTTTCGTGTCTAGAGGCGTATCAGATACCATTTTTGTGGGAATATTTTACATGACAATCGGCTGATTAGGAAGACAATTGACTATTTTTTAACTTTTTTTTTACAATTGTAATTGAACATTTTGAACATTCGCTCAATGCAAGATACTTTTGTAATTTTTTGACAACCTTTCTTCGTCATCTGGAGCTCATTTTAAACTCTTTTGCAGAGAAAAATTCATTACTTTCAGAGTCACCTGCAGATAAATCGCTTCTTCGCTGCTTCCTAGTTAACCCAGTATTATCTCGGCCGCCTACATTTGTGAAATCGTCAACATTGTCTTTTCTGGCTTCTAAAACCAGTCAATCTTTGATGCAATAGATGCTGAGATCCTTCTAATCTCTTCAGTTTTTTCTCTTCAGACTTCAGTCCTTCAACTGTACCTCGTAAATTTCAGGGTCTACCATTTTAAATTACTTGAGAAAAGCCTATAATTTAAGTGTTGAGAGCTAAGAACCGATTAAGATTTTTACGCTTAGTATGCCTTGATTTCCAAGTTTTTTGCAATTGTATAACCACAAGTTGTTTTTTGCAGTAGAGATCACACTATAGTCTTTCAACAAAAAATTCTTATAGTGAAATCATTAACGTAGTCTGATCAAAAAAAAAAACTAAGGTTTTTTGAACACAAGGAAGCTGTGAAGAACTAACTTGCAGTTCCGAAAATGGTAAGATAGATACCTTCTTTCATGCTAGAACTATTTTCACAAGTTCTGTAGGCTTCTGCTTCCTCTTCATCAGTAGCTTTACAACATTGTGCTCCAAATGTTTGTTTCAAGTAAGTTCTGCAGGGTATTCCTTTCAGTCTATCTTGGAAGAGCGCACAGGCAAAAGCACACCCTTCCTTACCGTCAAATCCTTCAATTTGTCTCTGCTGTCGTTAGTAACTAAGATACTGTTTTTTATGTTTTTTATTTAATGTTTTTGTCGGTACATGCAATTTCAATTGAAACAGCGGTGCTTAAAAAGCGTATTATAATTCTTTTTTTCAATTTTTTTCTCTTTTTGTCTGATTTTTTTGTTATAATAGTTAGAGGATAGCTTTTGACTTTCGTTTCATGAGTATTTTGTAGGCTTGCTTCTTATTTCCCATCTTTTAGTATTCTGAATGTTTCACGCCTTCTGGGATCGACCCACTCTCTAACAGATTAACAAACGTCTGTCTCTGACTGAGATACACTTGACAAATATAAAGTTGTTTTCGATATCGTAAAGCAGTTTTGCTGATAGAACCTTGGTCCGGAGTTTATGCCTCCCTTAGCTGAAGCAAGAATTTCTTTTATTACTTCTTTTATCACATGTCTGAGAGCATTGCAGAAACGCTCATGAAATGAGGGACAAACTGTGAGAAAAGCAGTTTTATCTTGCTGCTTTACGTTTAAAAATCTCTTCGTTAATTACATATTGTACTTAACAGGTTGTTACTCATACTTCACTGCGGTATTCTGTAGTAATACCTATGTACAGAAGATTTATCTGGCAAAAATACTACTTAAAAACCTCAGCAAAAAAGCAACTTGAAAGAAAAAAAAAAGCATTAAAAACTGTTATATTGTAATATAATTAGCATGAAAAGTATCGTTACTTGGAAAAATTGTGGTAAATAGGCTTTTAAAAATGGGAAGGCTTAAAAGAATTCTTCCACTTGTTATCATTTTTCGCATTGGCAGAATTGTACAGAGTTTCATTATTTCCAATCAATTATTTTGGAGGGCTATGGGGAGTGCTTATCAATATTACTTAACCTATCACCTCAAGCAGCCAACTGCTCTAGGTTTGGTCACAAGAAGTGTTTATCAGCACTTTGTCCGCATGTAATTTAATTGATTTATTTATTAAATTTGATTGACCGAAGTTGTGCTGTTCAAGTATTGAGTACTGAAAATTATATGCATTATATTTGTCATATTGGCTGCGCCTCGTCGCTCTCGTCATTTCTTATTCCTATTTCAATCCACTTTGAATCGTTAAATGTGTGTTTTATTCTCAGAAATATAGCCATTTTTCTCGTTTTTCCTTCATGAATCAAAATTCATTTGTGAAAAAGAGAAAAGACTCCTATACAACTTGTGAAAAAGTCAGTTAAAAGCAGTTCGGTGTGGTTTTCTTTCCTTTAAACGCATATCCCAGTCCAAATGAATGAGTAAACACATCATATTTCATTTAACGGGATATGTCAAAAGCGTCACTGTTATTAATGCATACAAAAATCAAAAGGAAATGATGCTGTTAAATCTTCATTAGCTTTAGCTTATAGCATACACATTAGACGTTTCTAACAAAGAGACATAGGATACACATCGAATCAGTGTTTTTATGAGGAAAAACAATAGAATCTACTGAGAAAAAGAGAATACCCGTTCAATAATGTTTACAGTAAACTAATAAGTTACATTCGACCAACCTACCAGTTGAATTTGCACTGTTCATAGACGACAGAAGAAAAAAAAACAGTGATTTCCGTAAAAGAAATCAACTTTTTTCTTACTGATTTCAACAAATCTAAAAAAACTGTATTCATTTTTATGACCACATTTCTTTTTCTTCATCATTTTATGATAAATGTTAAAATGATGCAGGAGTTGCTTTGCCGGGACTGGAAAAGCGTTCCTACTTCTGAACATACATCTATTATTACTGTTAATAATAGTTACATCAAAACAGAATGAAGACAATGTTCGCTTTTTATTGTGCTCAGGGTTCTACAATTTTGTTAAGTTAGTCAGTGTCACTGCGAGATCAAAAGAAAAATAATATATGGAAAATGCTACTTGGCTGTTTAAGCATATCACCCGTTCCAATTAATGATGTGAGTTTTGTCGCGGTATAATGTTCCGCCTGCAGCGTAGTTTAGGACCTTCTCGAAATAGTAAAATCGTGTAGTGTCTGACGTCTATCATCAATAAAGAACATACGCTTTAACAGCTTATGGAATGCATTACGAAAATCAAGAGAAAATATAGTATATATTACTGGATTGATCGCCGAATTCAGGTAACCTGCAAAAACTGTTTGGTAAAATTGTACTGTTGTAAGAGCACCTGTCTATTTATTTACAGTTTTTCGGATTATTTTATCAATCTACTTTACTCCACAGTAATATCGCGTTGTTGTTCCTTGTCTGTAAATGTTAGACAAGCATATGTGTAATTTTTAATGTGTGGCGTTCATTAAGGTCTTGAAATCTTATTTACCTGTCTAAAATACTTGCGCAAAAAAAACTTAAAAAGCTAAAGATGGTATTAGGTTCTGCATCTAACTTAAACTTTTCGAAACTTTGTAAAAATAAAACATGAGTAGGCGTTCTTGAACAAAACAATTTCCTCACACATTTTTCGAACTCTGGAAAAGCCGCTAAAATAAATCATTTACACTGTCTTCTTGAGTCTTCTTTAAGCCCATAAACAACTTTAATTTCTTCATTGTGGCTAAACTACTATACAGAATTGGAAAGTTCAATGCAAACTCATGTCGGTCCAAGTGATTTTAGAATTTTTATAAGAGAAAAAAAAAATATTTGCATGTTACATGTACATGTCGTTTTGTTGAAATTTTACTCAAAAATTTCTTGTTTGAATTAAATCTGCTAACAGTTACGTAAACTGCTGTTATCGATATTCTGTCGTAAAGATCTTTGCAATAAAGCCGAATAAACCTTAGGCGGGCATGAATTAAAAAATGTAAATGATTGTCTAAACAGCATTTATATTGGTTTAATTTGTTTAACCAATTACTTTTGACTAACTTTCAATTTGTTGGTTAAAGTAACTTTACGTTGGCTATTTGTAGAAACTGTTATTTTCTTAATTTGGTTAACTTTCAATTTTGAATAACCCTTCCACCCTCGCACATATTCTTCATATAAGAAAACTGGAGCAAAATCATTATCGGTTAGATGTTATACACCTTCACCAACAAAATGAAAGTCTTATGAAAGTATTATGTGGCAGTGATAAAAAAAAGACAGTTTTACCTAACCAGTTAGTGAACCTTTCAATTAATTCAGGAACTTCACAGCCACATATTGGACGATAAACCGCAACTAAAAAAAACGGTGTCCATGAGGCTACAAACGTTCCTGTAATGATTGCTAATGTGCGCCAAGCTTTCCGCTGACGTTTCATTTCTGTAGTTTCTTTTGATTTTCTCTTTATTCTTGGAAATCGTGTCAGAATAGCTGAACTATGCCGACTTTTTTCAACATCTGAAAAGTGAAACAAGCTGTTAGGCGCGGTAATAACTTTTGCTGATAATCCACGTATGTATATATATTTGTATAAGCTAAGAATTAATATGGAAACTTACGAACTGTGCCTGTGATATTTTTATGCATTGCCTTTACTTGAACGCTATAATCACCATCACATTGCAATGCCATCGGTGTTCTTTCCTCTTCGCTTGTTGTATTATCTGGCGAATATCCATTGCATTTCTGCAAGTGCATTAGGATAATTATTACTGCCAACTCATATCTGCAGTTAGAATACTGTTTTTTTTTTTAAAACTTGAGTTCTATCATTGTAATTCAAAAAAGTTAGTCTACAAAATTCAATTTGGACATAAGAGGCTGTTTATTAATACCAGTTATTCATTCTAGAAAAAGTGCAAATTGTATGTCGACAATGTTCTCATAATAAAATTGCATCATTAAAAAGAAAGTCTGCAAAGATAGGCTAAATCTGTTGTGTTTACCATTATTTATATCTATTAATGTAATGCAGAGAGAAAAGAGTCTTCTTTCCAAACCCAAAATCAGTTAGAACATGAAAAATGACTGACTTTATGCTCATTCTCTCGGCCTACAATAAGTTGATCGCTATCCATCCTTTTTATTGTTTTCCGGTCTCTTTCACGTTTGAAACGTAACTTCGCTGCTCTCATTATCTTGTAGTAGATAAATATTATCACAAATAAAGGAATGTAAAATGCTGTTGCAGTACTGAAAACCTGAAACAAAAAAACCATTTATTTCCTAAAACATGTAGATTTTCTGGTGTTGATACAACTTGTAAAACGAAAAAAAAAAAAAATAATTGCGCGAAAAAAATAAAACCTAAATTTTTACGGGCACCCTTACATAGTTTTAGCAGTTTTACACTATGCAACTAAAATAAATTCTGTAAGCTCTTAAAAAGTTATTTGTTGTAATTTTGAAGCACTGAGAAAGTAAAGCTAAGACCAGAAATGCAACCGCATAACAATAAATGAACTCGGTTTACCCACTGATGATGCTGTATACTGTAACAGGAAAACTTTAGTTGAACTAAAGCGTAGAACAGTTATAAAAAGATTTGTTAGTTGTTTTAGCCATATTTAAACATAAATTTTACATTTGAAAATGACTATAATGCGAAAATATTTTATAAGAAAAACTAGAACAGAAAACCCTTAATTTTTTAAAACTAAAGTATTGCATTGATTTATTTCTTTTGATATTGGTCTTTTTCAATTTCTATTACGTGATTCATTTGGTCTGCTTTCAAAACTTGTTAAACTTCCGGTTTTCATTAGTAAAGCCGTCAGTCAGATGCGTAAGATTTACATTAAGTAGTATAGAGCGCTAACCTCAGCACAACCTATATTTTGCATTAGATGCATAAGTATTAATGATAAGCATTAGTACAAAAAAGAAATTTGATCTAAATAGAGCAAATATGTTGTTAGAAGAAGTAAATGCTTGAGAAGTAGCACCAATTTTCAAAATTAAAGTATTTTGCTTTTTTTTCTTAAACAGTTATGTTTGGTTTTGGTTTTTCACAAACCTGAACAAAAAATGAAACTAAAAATTGTAAGAAAAAAATTAGACACTGAGTATATTGCAGTTAATACAAAACTATGGTTGAAAAACCCTCGTAAAAAATAAAATTTTGACCAGCTTCTGATACTTTGCGGTCAACAAATAGAGGTGAAGCAAACGTTTAAGGAAATTTCAAAAGGCATTAAATAAAGGCAAACAGAAATGAAATCAAGATAAGAGTTGTCTATTTTTGTTGGTAAATTCCATTTTACATTGGTGAAGCAGTAAAGTGCAGGAAAAGAGATGCCTATACATAACGAGAATCTTCCTAATGAACTACACTTTATAATTTTTTAAAAAACTATTCTCTTGTTAAGGCTTTCTCGTTTTTAAAAGCAGCAGTACTTTTCCGTGAAGCAGTACTCATTATTGTAATCCCCTTTGTCATCTACTTAAGAACTGTCTTTGAGTAACTTCTCAGACATTTGCTATAACAGCAAACTTGTAAACTTTTCACTCTTCTTTTTAAAGGTGTTCACAATTTCCTGGTTAAACGTTGCAGTTGAAAACTGAACTTTTTGATGTTAAAAAAAAAAAAAAGCTGATCAATGCAAAATACGCTTACACGACATTCTCACCCATTATATCCCTCAAATAAATTACACTACTTTTTCTTCCAGCAGTCTAATCAGTTTCGCTTCATAAAGCCAGATTTGATCGTTCTCGTGAAATGTGATAACTGAGGACATGTAATGTGAGAATAAATCGCGATTAACGTCTGACAATGGTACGAAAGAAAACGACTTTTTGAGAAAAAAGTAAATACAAATGTTAAAATCTTTCTACGGTTTATAGAGCCGTTAAAAGCTCTGCTGTTTCTCAAAGTATAATCAATTTCAGGATTTTTACTGCGGTTTACTTAGAACTTAGCTGCTCAGATTTCTAGATGTGCAGTTCGTTTTCAATGTGTTCATAAAACCAAACAAACATGTTGAGTAGCCAAGTTTATGCGTTATAGCTGCTCCATGTAAATCGAGCTGAATATAAATATCTTTTTGCAGAAGTTTGACAAGACTTCAAGTTGTCCAAAAGAGAAGTCAACCTCTGTTAAATTAAACCTTCGTGTTTTCTAGAACAAAACCAGTTACAACTCACTATCACATTCCTTAGAGTCAGAAACGTTGAGAGCTGCTGATAAAAAAGCTCAGAACGATAAGGCTTGATGAGGTTTTTGCAGTTATAAATGAAATTCTAAAGTATATATACTGTTATATACTTCCAAAATGTCAGTTCTGTATATTGTAAATTGAAAAACTTTCACTCGCAATAATAGCGGTCTCTACAACAACTGCAGAGTTAGCGTTTGACTAATACAAAAATGGGTACCGTAACGAAAACCAACTTAGATTACCACTTTGAGCAAAAAAAAAAAAAATGAGGAATATAATCTAAAATTTTGAAATGTTAAAACCTGAAAACTAATTTGTTGGCTGACTAAACAAACATGTTGTTTTTCGACTCGGTCAAGAAAATTGCTATCCTTCCAACCAAATATTGGTGCAACAGATATAAGCAATGATACTACCCATACAACAGCAAGCATCGCAAATATTCGTTTCGGTGTACGGTTCTGTACATACGTTACATCGGTAACACTCCAATATCTATCTAATGCTATAAATTTGCTGTTTTTAGTTCTTATTCCATCAGTTATGCTAAATGAGTAACTGAGGCAAGACGTTTATAAAAACGAGAATGTCATTTATCCGTGCTCTTGCGAAGTCTTGTGTTGAACATGCTAAGACCTTATATAATTTCTCTTTTCCAGACTTCTTCTTTTTTTTTTTTT
>UXUI01008188.1:0-12299 GCA_900576705.1 Enterobius vermicularis
GGTACACTTTCTCCGAGTTTGAAGTCAACAAGCAGAATCCTTCACCAGTTTTGATAAAAACCAATTTATTTCTTCAAATCAGTCTGTTTTCATATTAAAACTCACGTAGTCTACAGTCATATCGATGGCTGTGAGTATCGAACAAGTTCTCTCCATCGCACCAAGGTTTTAAAGGTTTATTACTGCTGGCTTTCTGATACACTTCCTCTGAGTTTTGGAAATTATATTTAATTTTTAGTTTTCGAATTAATTGCTTACGAATGACCAAAAATTATTTTATTGAAGACAGGACCTGTACTACACGAATCCTCTCAGTTTTAAAGGTGTCATTCATTTGTCTTCCCTGCAGACAGCTACAAAGACGTCCAAAAATTAAACTAACTAGACAGTAAGTACGTGGAACAGATAGGACTCTTTTTGCAGTACACTGTACAGAATACAAGATGTGTAAATCATAGAAATGAAGATAATACTACTCTTGCTTTTTTTCATAAACGATGTAAGGAAAAGAAACAGCAGTTGGAAATATGCAAGAAACGAACAATTCTAGTTTTACAGTCACCTTCGCAGTAACTGAGAAATTAAGTATTTGAAAACTTCAAACATCAATTTGTTGATAACGCAAAATGCTAACAGTGCTGTAAAGTGCAAGAAGTTTGCTAAACGTTGTTTTTAGTTTTTTTTACGGAAATTTTTTCCTACCCTTCTGTCAGCAGATTCAGGGTTGTTACGGTTGTCCAATTTTTTTTTTTTCTGTTTTTGATTTTTACAGTGGTTAATAAGTGAAAGTAATTCTTCCAACAGCAGGAATCAGGACAAAGTGTTTTCAACATTATCCCTGCACACCTTGGATACAAAAACTACCCGGTAAAATCAGCGTGCAGTGAACATATAATTAGCTGCAAAATTTTCAAAACTTTATCGAGTTGTTTTCCAGCGACACAGTAGACAATATTGGCTGAAGTGCCTCAAACAAAATCTGCATCCTGGCTTGCAGAGTGCTTTGAGAACGTGCAGAATGTAAATAATTTTTTTGCAGCCGCACCACTACTGCACTACGTAACATTGCCATCAGAGCGGACTAAGTTTTTGGTTCAGAAGTTTGATGGTGTTCTACTATTGAGCGGTAGCAGTAGTTTGTCTTTTGGTGGTGGTGGTGGGGGTGATGGTGGTAGTTAGTGATTGTAATGTTATATTTTGTTACTTTTTGGGAGGGTATTTTAAACTAGGTTTCTTTTGGGTGTTTTTTTTACTGATTTGCAAACGAGCAGAGAAGAAGC
Organism: Enterobius vermicularis; assembly: GCA_900576705.1. NCBI lineage: Eukaryota > Metazoa > Nematoda > Chromadorea > Rhabditida > Oxyuridae > Enterobius > Enterobius vermicularis. The sequence continues at coordinate 1,281 of UXUI01008188.1, forward strand.
ATTTTTTTCATTTATGCAGTGTTGTTTTTGAGGATGTCGATTGCTGCTGCAACTCGTAGTTTATTTGTTCGAGCTTGCTCATTTTCACGTCCATATCAGTTGATTTCCAGTTATCAAAGGTATTTATTATGTTTCACCTGTTTTTTTCTTCAATCGTTTATTTTTTTTTTTTTCAAGTTTTTTAATGCGTTTATGCTCATAGCCTAAACGAGGTTTCTTTTTATAGGTTGAAAATTTTTTATTGTCTTTATTTTCTATTCTTTATGGGCTATAATATCTTATCGCGTTTAGGATCAGTTTGACATCCTTCTTCTCCTTGTTTCTGATACGAGTAAAGAAGCATTTGTGAAGTGTAGTACCAAACTTACTGCCTGATATCTTTTACTGTAGTATTCAGTTGCATTTTTTTTTTATTTTGATAACTTAAATAAATTGCGTTGTAATTTCTCATGGAGGGACTTTTTTGTTTAGAATTTACTGTGTGTTGAAGTCATGAAAGTAAAATTATCAATTAGGGTTTTTGAACGCAAAGGAACGTTCGAGCTGCTCGTTTTTTTTTTTTTCTTTGCCACGAATTCAGTGTTTTAGTGCACTGGTTTTGGTTATATTTAATCGTATTCGTACACCATCAATACTCTCATGATAGGTATGCAGATGCTGCTGTGTTTTTTTTGTCAGTTCTCTTTTTGGCTTTTGGTTTAGCTCCATCGCATGAAGTAGTTTTAGTTTTACTGTCTGGTTTGATCTTATTAGTTGAACTTTTACAAACCGTTACAGACGTTAGATTGCTTTACTCTTTAATATCGCCAGTTCTGTTAGATATTATCCCTACGCAAGGTTGGGCACGATTTTTGCGAAGAGAATTTCGGTCGTCAGTAGCAGTGTGCAACGTGCTTTTGCTTACGCCAACTGCAAGTACGTATGCATTTATACATAAGGCAGCAGTGACATACATATTGTTGAGGAAGAATATGTGCTCTTCTTTTTTATTTGCGCTGGTGCAGAATGTTTTATTATAGTAGAATATAAACCGTGTTAGAGTGAGAGTGTCTTATCAAATTTTACTATTTTGAAAAGTTTGTGTGGAAGGAGAATTCCAGTAAAGTTTGCTATTTATTTTCGATGGAAATGTGCTTTTTTTAATTGTTCAGCAATTAGTTAATTGGCGGTGGAAAAACATATCTCTTCAATTTTTGGTTTAATGATATTTTTAGAAAATTTTTTTGACTTATGTGAAAGGAAGCGTTTGGCAGTAGAGTGAGGGGACAGTAACGTGCAAAATTTGGCAGTGATGAGGTCATCAATTTTTGGTTGATTTATTGTTTTGAAAATACTGCGATCGGAAAATATATTAATTTACGTGCAAAGATTTCTGTTGTTTGAGTTTTCGCAAAGAAACGTTTTTAGTCAGAATCTAGTTGCGCTGTAATATTAAAGCATTATATACATCGCCATTGACGTGAAAAAATTCAGTGTTTTGTTGCAAATTTTTCTCAGGAACTAATATAATCTTGTTGGATAGTTCTGCGAAAAAAGTTTTTTTTCAAAAATCCGAGTTTTTTTGGAGGAAGTTGTTGTCGGTTAGTATTATTAAAGTTTTGCTTTTCTTGTTATATTAATAAAAAGGTAAAATCCTGAAAAAATCTTTGGTTTGAAGTATTGCTAAAGTTTTTCAGTCATTGGGAAACGAAATTAATGCGGTCCTAGACGCAGAAATGGGAATTTCAATTTTGCTTTTGGTTTTTGCATTATTTGTCTGTGAAAGCGTAGCAAGCGATGGGTAAGTATAACATCTACTGGTGCGTCTTATTTTACCCGTTAATTTAGATACTGCTATAAACTTTGGGTCTAGTGTAAAGCTGATAATCGAAATTTCACTTATCAATTGTGTAACCAGTCTGTCATTAGCAGTGTTTGAAACCTAATTTTTGGTGTTTTTGACTGGAAGGCATCTTTTGTGGTATTTTCGAGGCACATGGTTCAGATAATTTCTGTGTTTCTTAATTAAGTATAGTTTTAAAACTGTGCTGTAACGTAGGGTTCTGAAAATTTTTTTGAATGATCTGAAAGTTTTAATTGGTCTTTGTGGAAGTTTTTGTTAGGAAATGTGGTAGTGAGATAGTAAATTTAACAGGGATTTATTTTTTGTTCATACTAGTGGGCCTTTTCCAATGTAGATGAAAAGCGTTTACTGTTGCTTTCACCAAGGCTTTGCCTGTATTACTCGGCATTCTCGGAAGAGTTGAACATGTAATTTTAGCAATATAGCGTAGACGAGGCAATCTGTCTAGAACTGTCGAGTGGGGAAAATAACCACCATGTGAGCAGTACTGGTAGTAGCTGGCAGTTTCTCAAAACCTGTGCTGTTATATATAGGACAGATGGTTTCTAACCCATCGCTGAAGATTTTGCCAGCACTGGGTGGGTGTTTGCTGAATCGATTTCAGCTTTCTGAGAACAAGAGCTTAATATGGACACAGTTCCGTGAAGGCTTTCATGCATCCCGGAAGTATATTCTGGAAAGATCCCATAGTTTTTAGAGTGTTTTAAGAATGAACTGTTGAGCTATACTAGTCTTTACAAAAGTAATCATTTGTTTTTTTTTTTTTTTTGTTTTTAAAGTTACCTATCGTTTTTTTTTTGCTTGGTCTTCGTTTTCTTTTTGTACTCTTTAGCATGCTCTGAGAATGAAATTTCTAATAGATGTCTTGTAGGAATCTAATGTGTTTTGAGTTAAGCATTGATTTTAATGCGAACTAGTTTCTTACACACGCTGCACTTTTCGTCTGTTTAAAGTGTTTCATCTTGAGTCACTCTGTAGCCGTTAAAGAGCTCCGGGAATGAGCCGTTCGGAAATGCTAGTTCGACCAGATAATTTCCTTGCACTGGTTCATTTTTGTGCGTTGCAAAAAGGTTTTTATTGATACAGGATGCTTATTTCGCGGCCGCTTTTACCTGTCAGAATGGTTTGGGAATGAGCTTCTTAACGACACTAGTCTAGTTAAGGAAATTGGAACGTCTCTATAAAGTCATCAGCATAGAAGCTTTTTTACTTTATTGACATCAGTTTGAATCGTTTGTTTAGAAGTACAATATGCTGCTGAAACTGTTTAGAACTTCAGTCACAGAACATCTGTGTGATATTTGCAGTATAATGAGGTATAGAAAGAGATGAAGTCAGAAGGATGCTCTACTTTTCCTAACTGAGTCAGCTGGGTGACTTTTACCTAGAGTACTTGAACAAGAGAAAGCCGCTTTTGGAACAGAGGCTTGAAACGAATTGAGAATTTTTCGGAAATGCGTTAAAAGTGGAGTAAAAAAATGAGTTTGTACTTTTTGAGAAAAAAGTGGTGTTTCTTGAGTGGCATAGGCGAGTAGACGGCTAGTGGAAAATTTTAATGATTATAAGTTAGTTCCGGAATCAACACTCTAGATCCTTGGAAACTTCGAAAACTGCAGCAGCCTCGTATACAAGTCTCAGAGCAGCTCAAAAATTGATGCATAGTGTGAAAAAACGATTGGTGATTCAAAGTTGGACTGGCGTAGTTCAGCAATTCGTTCTTAAAGCATACCTTTTCAGAACAAGACCCTTGGTTATGTAAGAAAATACCCGAACTTATATCTATATTAAGCATAATATTTGAAAAATTGCGATTTTTTTAGCAGGTGCGTGTCTTGTGCTGATGGTGTCTTTCAGTGTTTGATTGTAAATCAATTGCCCTATAAACGGGGGATTCGGGAGATACTAGCGTAATGACATAATGTCTTTATTAACTTGAAGACTTCTTAATTTTTGCTCTATCTCAGAGACACTCAGGCGTTTAAAACTGTTTCATACAGTAAAGCGCCACTTTAACTTTTTCGTTCTGGAACTTAACTTTCTACGCACACCTACCTTCACAGTTTATTAGCTTTGGAGGAAAGAGTTTGGTTTCGTTTGTGCTTAATTGCTGCAGTATTTTTCATCTCATGTTCTCTTAAAAAATGATGAATATTTTTTTTAAAATAGTTTTAGTTTGCTTTAATGCAGCTGATTGGTCGGCTGAGGGTAGATAACCAAATTCTTTTTGAAATAATGCAATAAGGGCACAGTCTGTCCTTTAATCAAGCACCAATGTAAACGCAAAAAAGGTTATCTGTTTCATCTGTTGAAATGCAGTTTTTACTTTTGCAGAACTATTCTATATAACTGACAAGGCCTTCTTATTTTTTCATTCACCGTCTTCTGCACATTATTAGCTGTTAACAATTGTACATCTCCTGTGAAGGTCGCTCAAGCATTGTTTGGCAATTTCTGTGCATCAGCCACGCCTAATAACCACATTACAGTGGTGGAAGCCTTGGGTGACCTGCTGCGGTCGCACTGTAGCTATCGTATGCTTTGTCAAAGATGAGGCGGCATGCGATTTGGCATAAACGGTATCACTTCTTAGGAGCGACTGATTTATATCCCATGCTTAGTCAAAACGTTGTTACTGTAAATGTAATTATTAGTGTAGTTTTTTATATCAGATGTATTTAAGGACTATTAGTAAGGTTTTGCTGGTCAGAGACGAGGTTATGGAGTAGTTTTCTTTTTTTTTGCTTTTAAACGACTTTGTTACTTGAGGAGTGGAACGTTACTTGAGGGTTTGAGCACTATCTGATAAGCGCAACAGGTGTATTTAGGATATAATTTTTATATTAGTTGGCCTTCTTTGGAGAAAAAATCATTTTCGATTAAAAGTCCAATGATTGTTAAAAGAGAGTATAAGCTGAGCGGGGCTGGAGAGGTACGCTTATAGGGTTTATCAAACTGCAGTATTGATTCGTACCATTAATTTGCTGACAGAGGAATTAAAAATGGAAAAGTGAGGAGTCAGTCTTATCGTGCAAATATTTTTTGTTTTATACTATTGAGACTGAATTTTATAAACATGGATTAACAGCTGGGAAGATACGAGATTTTCTCCACCATTGGCAGATTGTACATATCTTTCCTTCAACTTTTGTACATTCCTTTTTAAGCATAACCAGTCATTAGATATTGATGTTTTGAACAGTATTTTCAACCGTTAGGACAAAGGTAGCAAAAATCTCATTTTCAAAATTTGATTTTGTCTGTTCAAAAGTCTGGTTTTTCTGTTGTAGAATTTTCTTCGAGACTTCATTATTTTCGAGCACTTTGCCTTAGGTAATAAAGAACACCTACAGAACCAGTATCATTTATCGTTTTCACAGGAAAATTAACGATATGGAAATGTTTTCTTTGGAAAGGAGTGGCTTTTTGGTGGTACTTTGTTCAGCGTCAATGGTGTCTGTTATAAGTTGTAAATATTTAGGCTTTGTTCGACAATGTCGGTTGCTGAAGCATTCAAAAAACATGGAGTAGTGCCTGACGTAGTTCCACATCCTCCTTCGAAGCTTGTAAAAGCTGTTTATGACAGTGGTGTTGAGGTAAGTATGGCCAAGTCCACTTATTCATTTAAGCCCATCTTTATTTTTTTTTTATTGGTTTTCTTCTTGGTTGTATTGAAAGTGGAAATTCCAGGCAAACTGTGGTAACGTTCTCACACCCACTCAAGTACAGAACTCTCCTAAAGTTACATGGGAAGCTGAACCAAATTCTCTGTATACTTTAATTTTAACAGGTAGGTGTTGGTGTAGGTTACAAAATGATGTGAACTTTCAAGGCTAGATTTTAGGAAGTTTTTAAGTAATTTAAGGAACGTCATGAAAGTATGTTTATAGTTTTTTAATCTGCATAAGGTCATTTTGTTTGAAATAGTTGATTAGTTACTGGATCGTTTTTGAGGCTTAAGCTGAAGGGGGTTTGGGTGTGTTTCAATTTGTATTTGCAACTTTCAGATCCTGATGCGCCATCGCGTACCAACCCAAAGTTCCGGGAATGGCATCATTGGTATGGCATTTTGTATAGGTTTGACATAACTGTAATGCTAAAATAGTTTCATCCGTCTTTCAGTACTATTGGATTTTAGGCTTATCGTGAATGTTCCTGGCAACGATATCAGTAAAGGTGATGTTCTGTCAGGTTACATTTCTTCAGCTCCTCCAGAAAAGTCAGGTTTGTTTCTCTAATAATGCTTGTTTTATGTCCAAGGTTGGGTTGTTTTTACTTCATGTCAGTCACATCTGCTGAGGGTATGTGTATATTTTAGGTCTTCATCGTTATGTATATTTGGTATATAAGCAGCCCGGGAAGATTGAAGACAAGGAGCACGGGCATTTGAAGAGTACTTCAGCAGCAAAGCGTGGAGGGTGGAAAGCCGCAGCGTTTGCAAAAAAGCACAATCTTGGTGATCCCGTTGCCGGCAATTTCTATCAGGTACATTAATAAGTATTTAATTCAGGGTTTGTAGTATTTGTGGTAAGGCTCTGAACTTGGATACTCATGGGATGTGCAGTGTGAGGTCAATGGCGAGAGCTAAATTTTAACATTATAATTGCCAATTTTGTTCAGTCGATTATGCTCTGAGGTAAAGAATTTTTTTTTTCAAAGTTCTTAATTGGAGCATTGTTTAGGCAGAGTATGACGACTATGTGCCTAAAGTTTACGCTAAGCTTGTTGACTAGCGCCTGAAGCAAAGAGTTGATGTGCGGTCTTGGCATGCTCTGCAAAAGGACTTGATGTTTATAATATGTTTGAATAAAAGCCACTGATTTAGTAAAGTTGCATAAAATTGTTCTGGAAGTGTGTTTCGTTTCTGGTTTGTATTGGTTGTTAACCTTGACGTCTGCTTCTGTGCAATCGTCATTTGTTTCTGTTCCTCAAACAGCTACGCGTCTTTGGTTGTTCACTGGTTGATATTTATTTCTTATTACTTACTGCTGTTAGAAGTAGCAGGCTTTCTGAAGGGTCGAGTCAAGTTTTCTTGAATTGTAATTATAACTAATGTTGCGTTAGGACTTTGTTTTATTCTTTCTGGTTGCTGTAAAACTTCTGTCGAGGAATATCGGGAAGTGCAGCGTCGTAATAAATTTAAAATGTCTTCCAGGGTCTACAGAATGAAGTTACTTTACTGAATGACATTATTTGAAGAATGTACTACGTGACTTTCCTTATCTGACAGATGGAGGTAAGTGACTGAATCAGTTCGAGATGTAAGCAGAAAACCTTCCTCTGGGGGAACTTGGGTTGTTTTATTTCCCTTCAGTTTTAGTTTTTTCCCCAGAGAAATACGCCTTTGAGTTGGGACTGGGTGTTAAGAGGCATAAGTAGTAAACGCATAATCAAAAATTTAGGGTTTCCTGCTGTCGAGTGAAGTCAGTGGCCATTGTTAGGATTTTGTGCACATTTTAGCATAGTCTGGTTGCAGTCGTGCGGTTGCAGAACTGTCTCCCTTGCGGCTTCATGTGGACAAACGCAGGGATCCGTTACTTGATGCATGTAGCTGAGAAGTTTTGATTTGGTTACAGATATGGAGTCAAGTGAGTATGAATTTGTACGAGAATGAGGTGCGCACTGGAAAGAGCTTTTTTTGGTCATCTTTTAAACTAATATAATTTGCGCATTTTCTGGGATTACTGGTGCAAATCTTAAACAGTAGCCAGTAGAAGTGCATAGTGATGAAAATGAGTGGTCCAATCTCCTGTAACGATAAAAAATCTCTGTTCCAGTACTACATTGTTAGACTGGTCTGAAAGTACTGTCGCAGTTAACCGTTATGAGAAAAAAAAAACGATGTGAAGATTGCAACTGTTTGCAAGAACGCTAAATCACCATTCCGACTACCTGTAAATCAAAAACTGGATGAACATTCAGAAAATTGTTTGTATCAGCGCAAAAAAATGTCACCATATAAATCCTCACGCGATCATTGCAACAGTAAGCAGAATTGCCTTTGATCAAAGAAGTGCGGACGACGCATCACAGGCTGTTTCCCACCGTCAAACAAGACCTACCTTAAATTTGTGATTTGAAAGAGTGGCTTGAACTGCACTCTTGTAAGTCTCCAAGTAAGGAAAAAATCTTATCTTTCATGAATCCTTTCATAGTTGCGACCACTAGTTCTGATTGGGCAAAGTAAGTTTGCAAGTATATACTTTAATGGAAGGTATATGAAGTTAATGAGTGTTTCTCAGATGATTCTCACGCATAAGTTGCCCTATGAAAACTCGGGAAGCCGACAAAATAACTGCAAATTCATCAAAGGATACTTTACTGTAACTCAGCACGAAGGTGTAACATAGCAGAAAGATATCTATTCGGACCCCAATCACTTCTGCTTCGTGACGATTTGATAATTCGGATTGTGCTTATGCTTCAAGCAGCCTAAAGGCCTTCCATAATTCCAAAAACATACCCTTAAGGTGGCAGCTTAGGCGCAGCACTGGGAACTCCTTGTGATCATAAAATGGTAATTTGTCAAATATTTTCGTCTCATGAAAATTTCCTCGAGGAATTTTCCAGCAAGTGAACATACTGAATACGTTTTATAAAGGTAAGAGCTTATGCTGACATGGACAAAACACTAAAGTGACGTAGGTGTTGATTCATTGAGAAATTCTTGGTCCATAAATTTATGCCTTGATAGCTAAAAAACTGCCAGTTGATGACCAGAACAAGAAAATATACGTGCTAGGGGAAACGACTGTACGGTAAACTCGTTCTTCTGAATATGTAAGACTTTTTTACTCAGTATCAAACAAAAGTTTGAGCAAACTGTATCTAATATTGATGCAATCCATTAAAAAAAATGGAATTGCCTGCAAGATTAACAGTAATTCCTAAGCAGCAAAAGGACGTCTCAATCCATATATATCAGTCTTTGGTGTCCTTCAACAAAACTAAAATAGCAACACAAGTCATCTTAGGTTTGTAAAAGAAATCGACACCATCTCGTTGACGGCTAAATTTGTAATTTATATACATAATTGTTTTGAGAGAGTTTTATCGACTGAATGAACCAAAAGGAAATGTTCATAATTTTTAATTTAGGCTAAAAAAATGTTGCCCGTCTTGCAGCTTCTCTGGAGATCATTGAATCAAAGGGAAATAACAATGACTCAGGGAAAAACTTGCTGTGAAAGTCTTTACAAAGTACACTTGTACTTAAAGGATTATAATTATAATTGTCGCTACTAAACGCCTAAGTTTGCTAAGTTCAAAAAACTAAAAATTATGCTAAATTTATGCAACCAAATGAATAAAACACAGGAGGACAACCCGAACGAAGTTAGATGAACCCTCTTCCTCTCAACGGGAAACTCAGTCATAATTACTACGCCGTGCTATGATATTATCAATCATAAATACAACATACGGGCAGACAAGTCTACAAGCAATGTGTCAGAAAAAATTCTAGTCCTTTTTTGCTTCGTTTAATTTCGGTGAAAGTTTCACGAAATTTCTTGGATAGCTAATGATTTTAAAATTTTGCTCAACATTAAACAAATTATCGAGTTTACAGCTTGTCAATCAGCATGTTTCAGCAACATCTAGTAAAGAATACGTCATTTTTTTCTGCATCAACAAAATGATCCAATTTTTCCATCGGAACTAAAGAGGAGAATACAAAAGAAAATGAGCACTAATAAACACGGTGTACATTTAAGAGTCGATTCAAAGAAGTTTTTTCTACTGAATGTATTTACACATACGTCGGTCCTGTTAAAATGTACAGATTCTCGCAATGAAGGTAATAAACAATGCTGGCATTATTTGACAGCTAATTAAGTGATGTAAATATCAAACAGCATTAAATACCAAATTTTAGAGAGTTGATACCGAACAAAACAAATCCAAAGGAACAGTAAGCGTAACCACATTCTGCAGCGAGTACAGTGACTGAAATACTATTGCGGAATGTCCAGAGATAAAAGAAGATGAATGAGAAGGAGCAAAAAAGGGAAAGGAAAAGAAGGAGAAAAGACAAGATCTGCACCTGTCTGTAAGACGTAATAATTGATGCACCGTACTAAGGCGATTCAGAAAAGCGTAGTAGATCTAGAATAGTCGAGAAGCGACCGCGCTTCAAACGCCTGGCTACTGGTATAAATAGACGGAACAGCGAGTAGTGTTTTAGGCATTGGCTGGGTGATGGTTGTCGACGTATTTGTGTTGCGGCGGCTGCCGCTGCGGTTCAGTTGGCCAGACTGGCGTCGGTTGCTGTACACGTAGTGGTTGACTGATTGACTGAATGAATGAACTAGTAGCCGGGCATCTCGTACTGCCTGTTTTGCCACGAAGTTGTTGCCTTTCAATCCAACTTTTTTGTCCTGACTCCTTGCTGTTTTGTCTCCGAATAAATGCATTTGGAGTTTCTGGTAAAACATTATTTGCGGCTGTCATTAATGACAGTGTTGCCTGTAAGATGCTAAGCGGCCAAGATAAAGTCTGTATTACACGTTTGTCATCAAAAGTATTTTTTTCACTGTGATGTGTCTACAGGAGTATCGCTGCTGTAATTCTGCTTGTTTCAGATTTTTTTTCGATGAAATGCTATTAAAATTTTAATGAAATTCATAACCAATTTTCTACATGATTAGCCTAAAGTTATCTTTATTGTCAAGCAAAACAAAAAAAACAAAGAGTGCAGTTGGGCTTGAGAACAAGAGAAAAAAAATTTTTTTTCGCTTTCATATTTGATAATTATTGGTGTCATTATTATGGTTGTTGTTTTTACTGTTAAATATTGAAATCCAGCATTGCAGTTTTTGCTATCCAAAGTGATATCGTTGTTAGCAGTTACATATGCTTACATTTGTAGAGGATATTTTCTGATTATTAAAGCTGAGCAGTTTTTAAAACACAGAGAGTAGTGTAATTATCATTTTTTTTTTTGTTTGCTTACGAGGAATTTTTGATTTGTTAACTGTTCACGTTCATCAGTTAAGCAAAATGAAAGACATATTGTTATTTTTCCTTATACGTTCAACGAGAAATTGCGAATGGTTTGTACTTGCTTCATGGTAGATAATTAAAACAAAAGCTGATTAGATGTTGACAAGTGTTGAAAGTTTTTTTGTTTTATTGATTTCGACCAATAAATTGTTAGATTTTTTTTTTTTTTTTTTTTT
>UXUI01008190.1:610-13789 GCA_900576705.1 Enterobius vermicularis
GGAATACTGGAGAAAACTTCTTCAGAATAGAGGGGGGGAAGTGAAGAAGTAAGAGTTGGTATAGGACCTGTTAGAAAGTCACTTAGCCGTATCCTTTTGGCGTCGGCCGAGTGCAACTGAAGGTTTATTTAATAACCCTTACTTTTATTTCACTTTTCTGGTTGAACGTTTCTTACAGTTTTGATTCTCAAAATAAAAACATTTTTAAACGAATAAATTAAGGTAATTTAGAAATAGACTTCACTTTTATTCTGAAGATTAGACAAAAGGAATGTATGGAATATTTTCTGCGTTTTTTAAAAGTTAGAAGGCTCCGTTTTTGACTTCTTTCTTTCTGCGTATGACTATAGTGGAAGAGTGCTCTAAATTTATTATGTGCTCTGAAAAACTGTCATTATACGTTATTTTTTAAAACAAAAATAGCCAGAAACTTTTCTAGTTCAGTAGCGCCACATGGAATTTGCAACTGGGCCCGACAGCTAAGACTCAAGTTGCTTAGCTATTTAAATTTTTTTATTTCCAGATACGGTGGAGGAGCAGCCAGACAGACGGATCGATGAATCACTTCTTCCCTTCCATTCTCTTAAAATTGGTTTAAACAAAAATTAGCTTAATAGAATTAGTCAGTTCGTTAGGGACTTTCTACTTTAAGTCAGTAATTTTTTCTCTTACTATTCCGATATTTGTCGCTGCACTTTTTTTTGAATTATTGGTTGTTCTTGCTTTTTAAAATAATTGTTTTTGGCAGTCATTGCCACTGTTTTGGATATCTTCTAAAGTTACTACCCAAGGTATACGTGTAAGGGCAAAAGTTTTTGCACCGTGATTGAAGAAGCTTTTTGTTCTTTCATTTCCTCCCCTTTAATCTCACGTAGAAATCGGTCTTTGTTCAATAATGGCTGGCTTGAGTTCATAGCAAGAAAGACATGAAATTGTATTTGTCTTTAGTACTGGTGGTGTAGGGGAAGCCTTTTACGCATCATCAGTAACACAATTAACTGTTGCCGCAAAACGAGTTATAAGATGTCGGGACATGTTATAAGAATAATGCTACCCGTTGCCGAAATGCTTTTTGTTTTTGGTGGTTTAAAACCGTCAAAGAAATCGTATTTTCTTTGCTGATGGACATGTCTATACCGCTCGTTTCCTTTAGCAACTTTAATTTATTCTATTCACCCATATACTAACTAAACTATTAGGTTACCTTTAAAAAATCTTTGGAAGCACTGAAATTTTCAAATGTTTAAACTTTGTTTAGGCAGTGTCCTTTATTGGCTTACTCGTAGGTAAATGTGTTTAGAACCTGTCTCTTTTTTAGAAAACTGAAAACTCTTATTTTATTTTATTTACTTTTCTAAGAGAAGGGTTCTGAAAACTAAAAATTTGAGAGGAAAATTAAATAACCTCAGGATGGTAGTCATTTATTAGCTACAGAGAAGTTAGTTTCATAAATTGTAAAATATTGGTTGTTGGCCGGAGTTCTGGCTGGTACAACCAACAAGGCACAAGGATATGTTTGAGCACTGCATATCATATGTGCTGCTGCTTTATATGAAAGTAGTACTCTGCCAGTCTAAAAAGAGCGTTCTTTTTTGCGTTTCCTTCATCTTTCCCGTTTTCTGTTGAGGCTGTTTTTGAACTGCTAGCGACAAGAGTTTGTCGAGTACCGTTAGGATCTCAGTTATTAATCAGTACTTTTTTACACACGCACTTAGAGTTACGGAGCTAGGAATTTTGATTTAGAAGGCGGATTTCAACGGCTTAGAAGTGAAAAACCGGTCACTCGTCAAGTTCACGGATTTTTTCTCATTTATTCCGATGAACTAATTAGGCAGGCTTATTAGGAGTTTAGTACTTCATTTGGATGAAGAGGACATTTTGTCATGTCATATCTGTGCGATAACTGAAAAGATGATTGCCGCTTCTTTTGGTAAAAGGAGAAAAAGTCTTATGATAATCTATACATTACTTTCATTTCTTTTTATTAGAAGTTTTTTTATCAGTATAAACGTATACAGCCTTTTTTCTTTCATATTTGGCTCTGAACGGCGATGGATTTTAAGGTACAAGAATAATCTCCACGATAGTCTTAAATAGTGCCTGTTCGAGGACAAGTGGCAGGAACATTAGCTAGGTTTGTAAAAGGCCAGGGAAGTTGAAAGCTGTCGAAAACTTCGAGTCTGCCTTTTATTCTAGCTGCACTTTACATGCTAAAGTTTTTTTGTTCAATATGCTCATCTCTTGAGGTCTCCCGTTCTTTTGCGACTGGTTAAGTTTCAAGTGTACGAAGCATTACTCTCTCAATTGCATAGATGGCAGAATGTCTGGCGCTTCATATTTTGGTGCTGGTTGATTCTGACTGTTTTAGTTTTGGGATCATCGTTGAGTAAATAAGTTAAGGTTGACTTCTCACTTGCTGGAATTTAACACTGTTTAGCCACATTCTGAAACATCTCTTGGTTTCAAGGCTAAAATTAAGTGATTTTTTTTTGTGGAGGTACAAATTTAATAAAGAAACTCTTAATGTTTTGAAAAAAACGTGGTTTTCTCATATTTTTTACCATCAAATATCGAATTATGATAGAACTGAAAAAGCACGTTTGCGTATATTATTTTTTATTCCATTTAAAACGTTTCTGTTTGGCTAGGGGGCACAATCTTTGCTCGTTTTTACAGCCAGCGTTGGGTGTGTAATCAGTGAACACCCATGACACTTATATTTTGAAATCTCTCCACTTATTAAAGAAGTAGTTTTGAAGAATTTACGCAGGCGGAGTTTTATGAACGATATTGTTTCTCTGCCCATGCTTAATTCAATGTTTATTCGTTCTCAGATCACTAGTGCCGCTACTGTTGAATGGCTGAATCACATCCAAGTTTAATAGTGGACGATGTAGAAAATACTAGCGACTCCAGTTATGATGAAGAAGAAAGCGATGTCAGTGACGAAAGCTCGTCGTCAGATGAAGAATCGAGTAGTTCTGACTCATCGAGTTCTTCCAATGATGCTGATGAGGAAGAGGAAAGTTCGGATAGCGACACGGTTGATATTTGGGGGTCTTCAGGAGAGGAAATGGAGACCGAGGAGGCTGCTGTAAACCTCTTTTTTTCTTTCTCAAATGCAAATTTTTGACGTGGTTCGTAAACTTCAAACGGGCATGAATTAAATAACTTTTTGACTTCAGCAGCAACATCTTTAAATGGCTACTCTTTATTTCAGGAGGCTGGTCTTCATGCAGACTATTTGAAGGCGATAGGGATGCTAGCTGATCGTAAGTACAAAGAGGCTTTTTCACTGATGCGCTCTTTGCTGGAACACCCGTTACTTCAGCCATATGATGTATGTTATTGCTTTTTTTTTATTGTCCCATGGTTAACTGCTTTAACTTTTTTTAACTTTTTAATTGCCGAATTTGAGTTTTATTACGGCCGACTTTCTCTTTGCAGGTGGAATTTGGTCATTTTGACTGGAAAAATGCTCACATTAGAGCGCACAATGAAAAAATATCATCTACTGCACATATTTTTTCTTCTTTACACTTCAACATATCGAAGTTGGTTCGAAACCCCATCCAGAATTTGATGAAGGTATATTTTTTGACTATAATTTTTTATAATTTCATGATATTATTTCGTAATAAAAAGTTGCTTTTTGAATTTCTTTATTTTAATTCCAAGTGGGTTTCTCTGAAGACGTGTTAATGTTGCTTAGGCACTCACTATTTATCCGAACGATGAGCAGCTCTGGAAGCGAGTAGGAGAGGCTGCTCTGAAGGTATCTGATTGGTCAACAGCTTTATTTGCTTTCCAAAAGTGTTCTCATGACTGGGTCGCAATAAATGGTACCATCATCGCTCTTTTCATGTCCCATCTTTACGAAGGTTTATTTTTGTAGAATCGTTTATTTTTGTATATTTGTAGCAATGACCTTCGACTTAATGGATATAAGTTTAATTCCGAATTTACACTTTCGTTCCAGTTGATCTTCCTCTTCTCATTTGTTTTTGAATGACTTTTCAAAGGTGTTTTATAGTTGATACTGTACTTATTTGAGATATTCATTTTAATTCACTTTTTGTGCGTAACATTGCTGTATTTTTTAGAAAATTTCAAAACGTAATCTTCAAAACCTTCAAAAAACAACACAATTTTCTTATATTCTTAACGGCTTAGCTTATGTCTCTTGAGTAGTTTTTTAACATCAGTTGAAATGCTCTTGAATCGTGCTTAATGCATTGATGCTCTCATTGTTACTGTCTATTATATTACTGAAATAGAGTGTTTAAAATAAATTTAAAAACTAAGATACTTTGTGCCAAGTAAACGATACTGCTAAGTCTTTTAGGTTTCAAACTTTTTCAGCTTCTGAACTTTGAAATATAAGTGACGAATTTTTTGTAGAGTGCCTGCAGAAGTTATCTGAAGTGCTTCCTTTTCGACCTTACTACGCAGTGGGACGTGTGGTTAAACATTCAATATGCAATTCCAGTAATTTTTGGAGAGAGCGGTGTAATAAAATTTTTGAAAAAAAATGGCCTCCATTGAAGGAGGATAGTCTTCCTCCGATTGGTGAAAAACAGGTTGTAGAGGTGATGGTTCTTGTGCTGTAGTACAAATTACTTTTTAAGAAATTTTTTGTTGTTATGAATTTATAGAATCCAGCTTCGCATTACTCCTATTTCAGGTTTTGGCAGATATTGGGGCTGGGCGAGAGTTGGAAGTAATTCGCTGTGTCGAAAAAAATTTGGCAGATCTTGATATTGTACAGTGTCAAAGGCATGTTCATTTTACCAAGTTCTTATAGCGTTTTGAACTCTTAAAAAACAACGGAATTTATTTCGAATTTTCCACTTTTTTAAATGAAAATATTTTTTTTTAATGTGAACTGACAGTTATTTTTTTAGTGTGGCAGATATAGGAATAGCCCTTTGCGACGTATATGATCGAGTTGAGTGGTTTGGTGATGTAAGTATTTCAAATTTTACTTCAAAGTATTTGCCGTTTTACTTAACGTAGGTTGAGTCCAGAATGAACGCATATAAAGAATTTCCTTTTCAAAGTGCCCTTGAGGAAGCTGGCAAAAAAGAATTGGGTGACCACTGTTAAATTTTCAATTTTTTAATGTATAGATTGTAGATTATAAGTCTGTAACGGTTTTCATGTATTCACGGCGTCTTGGAACGACTTACAGTTATTAAAGTGCTCTAAAACGAGCTATTTATTCAATCGTGCCAGAACGCTTAGGTAGTTCAGCGTTTTCTCAGTTGCAAGCCGATTCTTCACGATAGTTGATGTTCTGTGAAAGCCGGTTGTAGTTCCGAGAAACTTTTCGTTCGTTTATAACGTTTATTGTGGACCAGGCGTTTATATTACTCAAGCAATGAACTATCGTAGTTTCTTATGCTTTATTGAATTACGGGTAGTATAGCTAATCCTTGCAGTTGAAGCATTGAATAGTTTCATCACTAAATTAAAAATCTAAGCAAACATTTCAAATTGGTGGTAAAGACGAATATATTGCTTGTGAATCAGTGAAATAAGAAAACTTCGAGAATTGGCAAATACGGAAAAATATTTGACTCTCTCCAACTACAGTGGTACAGTTTGATATATCGTAATTAGGACATTTTAGTAAATACAGGCCGGCTCTAAAATGAACATTTTGGGTGAAAAAAGTCTTTTTTTAGTAAAAAGAATATGGACTAGCACAAAAAAAAAGCAAAAAAAGAAAAAGAAAAATTAGCAAATCAAAAAAAAATTCACAGTGGATACTATAGTCACATAAACAATTTGTTTTTGGAGCACTACAGTGACCGCGACAGGTTCGTAAAAAATATCAGAGATTAGCTTGAGGAACTGATACGCATAGAAAACCCGGGACTCCTTCTGTAATAGATTAACAAAGTTGAGTAGCCCTTTTAAGTTTATTCTAGAAATTATAGAGTCATCTCGGAATGAAAATTATGAATAAATAGAAGCCGTTACGGATTCATGTCTTGCTTCAGGCTCGTGAAGTTAATATCGTTGCCGCCGATAAGCATCTTGTGTTGGCCAGGTCTTCCACAGCAGTTTGAAAGTGAAATGTGCTGTAGATGTGTATTTCTACCTTATCTAAGTTAAACTGTAGCGACAAATTTTTCTAGTTCATGGCTACTTGTTTAGTCTGTTTTCGATCGTGTTCATTTCGTGGAGAACGAGCAATCGGAACCGGACGATAAAGATGAAGATGTTGTCTTTAGAATTCTAACTTCTGTTATAGACATTATATGTGTAGTAGAGAACGTCGTTGATCAAGTCGTTATGGTTATTTTTCGCAACATATAATGTTTTCTTTATTTTTTTGATATTATTATTGAGCACTTATTTTTACTGGAAGGAATTATTTTGCTTTGAAATTATAATATAGGTCTTAGCTGCAACTTTCATTGCTTATTTGAGGAAAGCTTTTCCTTTCCAAAATCGTAGTTTTAGAAGAGGCTTGCAAAGAAGAAACCTCAGTTAATTCTGGACTTAGAGTTCAGCAGACGCTCTGCTCGTTTTCATAGCGGGTTTCAAGTAACGGATGATGTCGGGAAGAATTTGAGTTTGTCATCGGTATGTTTCATTAAAATTTGTATTTTTACTTTTATGTTGCATTTTTTTAAAATGAAACTTTTTTCAGCTATTGGATAAGGCATGTGTTCTTCCCAACACTATAACAAGTTTATTCGCATTGGTATCTTTAAGGAAAAATTCAGATTCTGTTGTGCTTTCCACAGCTTCCCTTCTTCAAGAAACGGAAGAATTAGTGAATTCCTGTAAAAGTAGTGTCTGTTCTTACATTGGAGAGGAGATTGATGTTTTGACGGCCTTGAAAAGATACCTCGTTTGGATTTCTGAGAAGTACTGGAGGAAAAGATTCACTCCTTGCAGTTATAATATTGTTGTGCAGTGTTATCGAAGATGGTACTCATTACGGTCTGGAAGCAATAACTATTTGGCAGAATCGTTCAGCTTAGACCCTGAAGAAATAAAGTTGAGCATTATACTTGCAGAATACGGCTTGGAAGAAGCTGTTTTAGAGTGTTACAAATGTTTGAAACTTGATTTATCTATTGAGATGACTGCACGCATTTATTGGCTTCTTGCACATAATAGTGGACTTTTTTTTACCTCCAAGGTGAACCATTTAAAACGTTTTTTATTTTATGAGCATGAAGTGTCTTATATATGGACCTCATGTTCTTGTTCTGCATTTAATCCTTATTTAAGTATATTTACTTTAATCTATATGCGACAACTGTCCTTTACAGTTTCGTCGTAATTACTTGCTCATGTTGGTCAACCTCCTGAACTCTAGCAGGGTTGAAAGTTTCCACTCTTTGATATGCGATTACGAAGTAATAACTGCCAGTCGGGCTCAACTTTTGGTTGAACAAATTGATTGTCGTGAAAATATATCTAGGATCAGCAGTCTCTTCAAAGCGAAAAAGTTCAGAGAGGTAATTCTTAACAGTGATTTATTATTCAGAGGCTCTGGACTTTTAACTAATACTTTGTGATTTACTAAGGTTATCACCATAATTGAGAACAGTTTTGATTGGAAAGAGGCTAACAAAGAAATGGCACTTAAAACGGCAATGATCTTTATTGATTCATGTCTTGAAGTTGGGGACATGAATAAGGCAGCTGTCTGGATCTCCAGGTTTCACTTTATTATTACGTGTATGTGATTCGAAAATTGTTTCTCGTTTGGTTTTTGAGATATTTTACAATTACAGCACGTTATAGTTATTGTTCTTTCTCAGTGTATTTTAACGTTGTGTCTCAGAGTCTTAGATTCCTTGCGAGGTAGCGATGGGACTGATGAAGCTTTGGAACGGTTACACTCTTTAAACTTTGACATGGTTTCCTCAGTAAATATTTCCAACGTGATACACTGCATAGCACCACTGCTTATAGAAGGGTCGCACCACTCGGTGATTTTTTTAAAAAACTTTCGAAAACGAGTTTTGCAATATTTGTTCACTCTAATATTCATGCTTTACCGCGTGGATAGGTGAAATTCTTTAATTTTAGCGCAAAACGTTCTTTTCTGATTAATAATAAGCTTTTTTTCTTGTTCTGTGTCATATGAGTTATGTTTTGTTTTTATGTTTTTTCTTTCACCATATGCGTCTTTGAACTTGAATTATCGCGGAATTGGTCCGAAATTTCAGTTTATTTTGTAGTTACTGATTGCGTTCCCAATTGCTTCATAATGACCTTTCCAAATAAAGTAGAAACATAGGATGTTGAGCTATGGATAATTTTGTACGAGGGAGCTCGCCATTTGGAAGGTGAACCGACAGTGGAAGAACTGACTTCTCGGTATTCAAGTGACAATGTTATGCCGACTTTACCATTGAATATATTGGTAGTAGCTCATGATGCGGTCGCGGAAAGCCTTGGATGTCACACAAATAATGTAAAGAGATATTTTTTGTAGCTGTAGTTACAAGGCACTTGAATGCTCTTTTTTTGAGAGGAGGGAACTGTTATTAACTTCTTGTAGACAACTGCTTTGAAAATGTAATCACTAAATTTTGTTTAATTAATTGAAGCCTTATTTCAGTATCGCTTCCTTTTGTATGCTCTTCGCGAGCTAAATCGAGTTCGGAATATTCCCTCTGTGAATAAAATCCTAACTGACGGTGTCCATACGGATCAGCTAAGGGCATTTCAGGATGAAGTGCATCAATGCACAAGCTGCTTATTTGGGTTTTTAGTGCTTTAAACGATTTTATGGAGTCTAGTCAGCGGTTTTACGCAGAATTTCATTTTTGCATTTAGGGAGTACTAAGTTTCATTACTCATTCCTGAGCAGTTTTTTATTTGTTGTCGCACATTCAACTTAATTTTTCAGTCTTCCAACTCGGAGAAAAAGGCAGTTGGAAGATCACGGCGGGCCTCATGATTACGAGCCGTCTGAAGAAGACGCTTTGTTCATTCTGCCACTTTTTCTACCTGACCGTCGTCCGTCATATTCTGGTGGTGTAGCTCCAGATCTAATTGAGATAGTTCAGAAAAAATTCCCTTTTTTTTTGACGCCTACAGAGGAGGAGGTTGAGAAGGTTTCTTTCTTTTCCTTCGTCATCCAGCTTTTTCTGCAGTTTCTTTATCTAGAACGCGTAATTTTGAGCTGATAAGCGCACATTAAGTGCAGTTCTCATGACTTTTATACGACAAATTTAAGGTAAAGCTCCTCGACGGTTTTATCCATGACGCTTCATTGGGTGTTCCATGGCCTCGATGTTCAACAACTTCTTCTTTACGGGCTGATATTTTTTATTTGATGGCTTTAAATTCGTATCGTTCTCAACGTTTTAATGAAGCCCTAGATTTTATTAAACTTTTTATCGTACTATTGCCGCCAGATGTGGATGAGGAGTCGGCGTTTGATGGTTGGGCAATGATGGCTTTTGCTGGCACTATGGTGTTATTTTCAGTATGTAGTTTGCAGTGGAAGTCCCCTATTATCTTGAAAATCTTCTTAATTCGCTCTAAAATATATTTTTGGTCTCTACTAAAATCTCCGCTTTGCTTTTATTATAGGCAGATGACGAAGAGATACTGGAACGATTAAAAAGTAAAATATTTGTTTTTCGTTTGGCCTTTTCTTTGGAGCATAAAGAGGATTTTCAATTGTCCTTCAACTTTGCTTGTGCACTGTATCAGTTTCGATCTAAATTACGGCGCTTTGGTTCAAGGGTTTACTAGTGCTTATCTCATTTTTGTTTCATTTCTCAAATTTTGTTAACGGTTTTTGTTTGATTTGTTCTGGAACAAGCTTTACTAGTTTTAAGTCAGTTGCTGTAGCAGGTTTTTTATTTGACCTGAACAGTTATTCTTAAGTAAAAATGATTTTATCTGGTAGATGGAACTACATCTGAACCGAGTCACTGGTCTTTTAAACTTTTTATTTTAGCTTGAAATGGACGATTTGCGGCTTCACACAGTCAGGCAGTGTATGGAAGGATTACTTGAGGAAAGCGCAGATCTGTTTTTAAAATCATGTCTTGCGCTGGAAGATGGTGATCCAGATAAATGGGAATGCCATTACTTTTTAGCGAAGATTTATGAGAAATTGGGACATAAAATAACCGAAGTAAACCTTCGGTTTTAAAACTTAAAGTTCTTTTGAGTGGGCTAATAAAATTTTAAACGCATCTTGTGTACGACTCAGTTTTGTTTTAGATTATGTATCACTATTACCAAGCTGCAAGACAGTTGGAGGCTTCAGGTGTCCAATATCCACTTCGCATAAAGGCAAAGAAACAAGAAAATGTGGAAGCTGTTGAGGTATTTTAAAGCCTACAGAGTTCGACTTTTTTCTTCTTTTTTTTTTTATTAATATATGTCAATAAAAAACACAGTTTTATTTCATTTGAAAATTGATTTTTTATATTCAACAAATTACTGTTTATAAAGCGATTTTTAATTGATTTTTTTTTCAGCTTCATTATCGTGCATATGCGTGTCTTATTAAGTGGATCATAGAAACAGAGTCGTGGCATTGGAGTAGGGAAGAACTACTTTTGATGTCTTCGTTTGCTAAGTGCTTCCAGTAAATCCTTAGTTTGTCGCGTCGATGATCTTTTCCTCTATCTAAATCCTCTTTATAGTATAAAATAGTTGTTTCTGCTTTTTCAAAATGTTCTGCAAAGACAAGAAAATGTTTTTAAAAGTTTAAATATCTTACATCAGATCACTTTGGTTTTGGTTGATATATTGAAAAGCAAGTGTCTCCGAAAGTTTTTTTTAAGAATGGAAGTTATTTTGTCTTTACAGGTTTTTTGTCATTCTTTTTTAGAGCATTAGTTACACAAAATGATTTAGGAACCATGGAGTGTGTCGAAAAGAAATGGGCGGCAGTTTCAATATTTGTCCAGAAGTGAGATTTGCAGTTACTAATTGTGTCTTTCTTGCTTCCTTAGAAGAAAAAAGTGATGTAGAGCAGTGCGTTGATTCTACTGTGGAACGCGTTGACCTGTGTAATGGAATCCTTGCTCTGTGTAAAGAAGCCTTCCAGACATGTATTCAGAGGTGCACATGAAGCCTCTTGTAACGCTTCTCTCCTCCAATCTGTTTCTTGCCATTTAATGTTTTTTCGTTTGGTGGTTTGATCGTCAAAGTTACTTGTAGTCATGAGTCGAGGGATTTGATCTTTTGACTGGTTGCTCTTCAGGTTCTATTTTCTTCAGGTTTCCGCATTTTAAATCGTACTATAGACTGGCTCAATTGGCAATATACGAAAAAGATTTAAGAAGTGCTTCCATTATATTATTTGACAACCTTCTTTTGAAGAGGAAAGCTAATATGAACTGTGATAATGTCTTTGAGGTTATTTTAAAATCAATTTTTGAAATCTGGAAGAGGTGTTTTTTAATATGAAGTTTTAAGCGCTTTTTGTGTACTTCTTAGTTTTTAGAACTTGATCACGATTGCTAAACAAGAGTTGGATCGCGGTGATGCATTACAATATCACGCGAATCGTATTGCTGTTATGGGTTTGTTTGTTGCGAAAGCGCTCGGAGATTTAAACGCGCTGGTTACTCTTGTACACACTTTTTCGACACTTTCCTTCTGTCACAACTAGTTAGTTAGCTTCTTATAGTCGTAATTGTCTGTATTTCCGTTCAGTGGGGTGTTTTGGTTTTGTTCCCAAGTTATGAAATTGTTTACTTACGAAGTTTCTTAGTTGGTTATGACTCCATCTTAGAGTGTCAAACCATTTGTTGAAGACTTGTTGGGCGTCGGTTTTACCCAATTTGAACACAGATTAAGGAAAGTAGAAAAAAAGTAAGCTTATCTAATTCTAGTGATTATCTGATCAAGCAGGATCTCAAAGTTTTATATGCGTTTGCTCTGAATCTTCTCTCCGACTGCATTCTTCAAAAAGTCACATTTGGAGAGGTTACGACAAAAGTTCTTCTCGACCTTTTTGGTCTTTTTCAGTATGCCGGAAGGCACGTTTTCTTTTAGTGTTTTACGTTCTTTCGTAGCGTTATTACAGGCTGAACATAGCAGCTAGGTTCATTTTGCAGGAATAAGGAAGTTAGACTCTGCCGTCGGTTGCTTCCTCTAATGAAATCTGTTGCCGAGAAAATGAAAGATTTTCCTGCTGGTGCTGATCCAGTAGCGTTCTGTAAAGTAAGTTCCTTGTTGTTTTGTCAAACTGAGCATTATTCCTCTAGTCATGGATATTAGTTCTCAACAACGACTTATTCATGATATTCAGGACAAGAACTTCATCTGTAACCTGACCGAGCTTGGTTTCAGTGGTACCTTTTTTTTCAGCAAATTACAGCAGCAGCGAAGCAGCAGAGATTGGGGAAGCGTCGTGGTAAAAAGACTATTTTTGAAGGGATTCCTTCTAGTAAAGAGATGCGACTATCGACTGAAACAACTACTGCATCGCTTTAACTAATAAACAAAGATGTATATAGTTTTTAAAACGGATTATTAACTGACATCTCAGTTGTGCAAGATGAGTGAGTTAATGCACTTAACTGAATATATTGTTCATTAAGGTCTAAAGTAAGAAGGTGTTCTTTATGCTTTAGTTAGTTTTCAACCAGGAAACGTTCTTGACTTTAGCAATTACTAGAACGACCAGAGTTTAAAGTTACAAGATTATTCTTCTCGGTAATAGTTCTGTTTTACGAACTAAAACTGCATTGTCACAGATTTGGAATTAAATTTAAAAGCTTTAAAGTCATTTCATGTTGATTGTATTTCTTCCATTACTGTTTTTTCAGCAAAGACAGCTGAAAGATCTTTCAAACGTGTTGTTCTTAATCAGATGTTTTTTACTCTTTAAGTGATTGGCAAATTTTCACTGCAGCAATTTGGTACAGTGTAATTTTTATTCCATGCCTTTGTACTTGTTCATCTGGGTCGCCTAATGGACATTTTCTCACTGGGTTATTGACGAGTTTAAGAAAGTAAGTTAGGGAATTGGTAGTTAAACTTATGTGTTACGCTAAGCTTCTCTTCATGCTCAATTTCAGTTTCACCGTTGAGTTCACTGTTTGTATAAGAATGGCAATAAAGGATCTTGCAATTCCAAGCTGTAGTGACTTTAGATTTTAACTCTTGTCCTTCTAGTAGTCAATGCAGATGAATTTTTTTTTTTTTTTTTTTTTTTTTTTTTTTTTT
>UXUI01008190.1:13845-25315 GCA_900576705.1 Enterobius vermicularis
CTTTTTAGGTTGCTGGAGCGAAAGTGCTAAATTTTACAGTAGATGTATAAATTGAAATGCTGCAAAAATTTATCGCTGAATATGTTCTGAGAAGACCAAAGAGCAAGGCATAGAGAGTTTCACAAATTTTTGAGATACGGTGAGAATTAGATTGGATTATGCACATTAGGTGGCTCAGTGATTTAAGTGATTCAGAATTTCTTAAATTTATTACCAGCTGATACACAGTGTAGTAATTGACTACAAAAGATATATACAGTAATGTTTTTACAAAACAATTTTGGGAGCTAAGCTGCATTTTACCCAGTGACGAAAATTTGAGCATTGACGGCCACTAAAAGTCACAACTTGCAATTTTTGCACCTGTTTACTTTCAGGAAATGATTTTCCGATCACTTTTCTACGACAAGTTATCGTAAGAATGTAAATTTATCGTTGTGACAGGATTGATGCGGCCGTCTTAGAGTAACAAAGCGACAGCTAACAATTAACAACAATAATAATTTGGTCATAACGGTTTTAAATGTTAATTTATGCAGTTCAGTCATAATTCTTATAAGTCCACTAAAATAATGATAAAAATAGTTTGCAATATTCATTTGCTTTTTTTCCGAAACGCTGAAGCAAGAAGAACTAGGTTATTTTTTGAAGCTATTTACTGGTCGTAATTTGCACCTTCAGAATCCACTAATTGTTTTTAAGATTTTTACTAAAAACTTAAAAGTGAAAGGTTACCCGAATACTGTGACTTGAACTGAGTCTGAAAAACAAGCTAGATTGTCACCTGCCAACCAATCTCACTTGCATTGTACAATTGCTTAGAAAATCAGAGGAGTACTAAAGGTATTTTTCTTCAAGCAGCTTTTTGAAGTTCTTTAGCTAGCTGAATGCCTTCACATCGATCTTTCCAGTGCCACTTACAAAATACTTCTCCTGATTTTTGAATTTTCTTATCCATGCAACATGCACAAGTCCCCTGCACCAAGTTTGCCGACGATATTAGCCTTGTGATTTCCTTCCAGAGTTTTATGGAATTGGGCCCCGAGTTTGAGACCGGGAGATAATCATTTAACAAAGCCCAGCAAAAGTCTTTCAATATATGGCCCATCCTTTCTTTATCGATGTCCTTGCAGGAATCTTTAACGGCACAGTGAAGCAGTCTCGCATACATTTCAGCCTTCAATATACTAGTATTATTACTATCACTACTACTATTACTATTACTATTATTATTATTATTATTATCGTTATGATTACTGCTATTTTTGGTACTAGTATCGCTGTTATTGATATTACTATTATTACCGAATAAATATAAAGGTGGTGTAGAATGATGGTTTAATTTCACTATCCTTATAAAAAAAAGTTACCGATATGGATGGTGACGGTTGTCCGAGGGTAGACAAAATAGAAAGGTTTTTTAAAAGCTGACCTCATATATTATAATTGCATAGGTTTTGGAATCCGGATCTAGAATCATCAACTGCGAGTCGTTAATTGGGAACGATTGCTCGGTGTCATTAATCAGCAAAACACTGTGCGGATTGTAAGGACCATGTGAAGCAGTAATTGGAATCACAAAAGGACTTTCCTAGAAAGACATTGAATTTCATTTGATCATAGTAAAGATTTATACCAACTGAGTGAGATCAGGTGATTACGATAACTTATTTTCCTGTGATCTTAAATATGAATTACAGTGAGAACGGTATTGTTTACATTTTTTTCTCTGGCTTCCACCGCAACTGTCTGTTGCACCGTTATCTTATCATCTTTATATCGGGCCCGTAGTATCGGTATCCCTGGGCGAGTAAAGTATTCTTTTAAGAACTTACCTAAATATTTCTTTTTTAAACATTAAGCATAAGGGTCTTAAAACGTTACTTTGAAGATACTGTATAAGCATTTTCCTCAGATCTCTTTCTAGCGTTGATAAGACTAAACAGTATTTCAAGTGTGTAAATGTAGTAAGAAAATTTGAACGTATCTATTTGTTTAATATTTCAATTAAAAAAAAAAACGCACGAAGGAGTATAATGTACCTGCAATTTCAGTTCCGGCAGCTTCACTAAGTAACTGTTGCCAGACGCTAAACTTAACATTTTTAAATGCATATCCTTTTATCAAAGATCTGAAACAATAGTTATTTTTTCAGCAAGGCGCTGGAGACAATATTTAATTTTTAATCCCAGTTTACAAACTGGCAGTATGATAATTAGAATATTGACCATTCTGCTTACTGAAGTATTAAAGTTGAGGTTTTTCTGAATTTAAACATCATGTTGGTACTCAACAAGTCCGTAATATTTACCCGAAGTTACAAAACTTCCTCAGTTAATGCAGAAAAAATGAAATATTCTCACAATTTTTCCTTACCAAAATATGGTGAAATTACCTAGTGAATTTGGCGACAACATCGGGACCAAAACCGTCAGCTAACATTTCAAAGAATAATACTGGTTTGTCAAAACACCGTAAAGCCTGAAAAAACAATCATTCTATTTTTGTTCACTGACGGTTCCTATCAAGAATTGGGGCCTTCGATGATGAAATCGCGGAATGCTGAACAGGAAATATGGCATTAAATAAAGAATGATCAGGCGCTTTTCAAAATTTTAACGAACGCTGACGTCTTCGTAAGTTTGGAATTCTCCAATAATTGGGGTCCTAGTTCTGCTTTCGCTTTCAATTGCTTGAAGACGCTTTTCTTGCAATTCTTTTAGTTTATTCGGTCCTTTGGAAAGGCCCTCTGTTATCACATACCCAATATATGTATCTAATCCCTCCTAAATTAAGCTGGCATATAATTTTTTCGAAGAAATTTAAAAGCTATTTAAAAATCCATTCTGGAAAAGACGCTTAGTTTTTGGCCGATTTTTAGTTATTAAATTTAACTTAAAGCAGTCACCAATGCTATTAATTGGAACTTCCCTTAACGAGAACAGCATTTAAACAAAAATCCAAATATTATAGAAACTTTCAATTAGATATTCAGGTGTTATTAATGCCAGTGACCTCACGGGGTTTGTATCTTGAAAAAATACTCGGTCGTGGTTCTGTAGGATCAAAGCAATCCATAACGAGAAGTTTTAAGGTAATAATGAGTATGCGGATCAGTTTCACCAAAAGAATGATAAATAACTTCTTTTTAACTTTTGTCTGCAGAAAAAACAGGCTGCATATGTGTGAGAGAATTTGTAGGTGAACAAGGAATAAGAGTGATATTAAAACGCAAGGAGAGGAAGCAGTATGGTCAGTCCATTAGCATCAGTGCTACTAACAAAGCGATATAAAAAAGAGAAGGCAGTAATAACCTGTAGGCATAGGTCTTCCCAGCCGTCAATAGTGACGATGTTCCCTACCCACTGATGCACAATTTCGTGGGCTAGGATAGTATGCGCCACTGGGTACATTGGATAAGCCACCCACTGTTCATTAAGCAATATTAATCCAAAATTCTCCATTCCTTGCACTGGCAAAGAAGCAGAGAACAGAGTGAGCTTACTGAGTGGATAGGCATAACCAGTGAAATTCTTCATAAAATTCAATGCCTAAAAAAGAATGAGACTTGAACTCAAAAAAGAAAATTCTTTAACCAAGTGTGATTTTCAAAATGAATACCCGGACGGTTTCTGTTTTCATCCAGTTAGGAGCCTCTTTACCCATTTGTTCAGAGAAAATTATTTCAATCTCAGGAAGCATGTTTTTTTCATCTTTCGATACTTCAATTGAATGCATCTGATCATAAACTGCGAATGCATACAGGTACGTGCTCATTTTTGGAGTTCGTTGGAAGCACGTTTCAAAAAATTCCCCAGTCTCACTCTGGCTTTCGATCTGAGTGTTCGACCTGCAATTTTAGCTTTTAGTTTGCATTAACAAGTACACCAAAAAAAAATCCTACCAAATTTCTTCTTGTTAATGGTTCTATTAGTTTCTTATTTTGAGTGCAAGTGTCTTTGATATGCGCAACCTGTGAAACTATATGGTCTATTAGAGATTCTTTAATTTAAGGTTTGGTTAGTTATCGCTTTTGAACTAAATGTTTATACCGTTAGGAAATTTAGCTTTGTAGTGATGTGGTAATTTTTACCTTGCGTAAGTGTTCTTTAAATGCTTGATGCAAAGATTCATAGAGGCTTTAAACATTGGCATATCAATGCACGGGAAAATGGTTCTGGCTTTTCGTAACTGGAAGAAAGTGACAACTGACCAGGGCCTACAAACAGCGGTAATGAGAAACCAAAAATCAAAGCAACTACTCGGCAATGAGATCAGTGCATAGCAATTTGTAGGATAATCTTCGTAATCAAATTTTCACCGTTTGCTTTCCCAGCGATGAGGATTTTGCATTACAACACCCTCATAAAAACGAAGATTCTGAAAGTCAGAAATAGTAAGCATTATGATTTCTCCTTGCTGCAGACTCTCGGCTAACTGTATTACAAGTAATTCTTCTCGAAGATGTTGTACCATCGATACCACACAAATGATTCTTCCTAGAATTGAAGTAATGTTTATAGCATAACAATTTAAAACACTTGTTCATCACAAACATCACCAACTGCTAGCAAGAAAAAACCTGAGATAAACATTTACCTGTAGTGCAACTTGAAATCTCGATTTGTGAGAGTGCAATATTAGATAGACTTCTACCAATGTTCAAGAATACCACAGAAGTTTTTTCGACGACATTCAACTACAAATTTTCTATTGAACGTGACCAAAATAGTAGCAGAAAGATAGAACCAATGAAGAACTTCAAATTTAACTATGCCAATGACATTTACGTACAATTTAATAACAAAGAACTTACTAGTACTTCTACGGTTCCTTCAAGTGTAGTATGTGGTGACCGATGAACCGTAAGATTTAAGTTATAATGCACTGGTCGAAGTCCTCCAAAATGTTGGTCTTGACTAGCCGAATTTTCAGAGGGAAAGTGATTTTGACTTAAACAGAAGACTTAACTTCCTGTGTATAACTGCTATTCCAGAAATTTTATATATTACAGTTAGCTAAGAACATATTTGAAGAAATCAAAATACATCATTTGAAACCTACGTTGTCTGACTGCTGTGACCACCTGGAAAGCAATTATGTTGCTTTTTGGGTACACAAAGAGGAATATCATTTTCGATTTTTAAAATTAAATTTTGTTGGGTTGTTGTTGTTGCCGTTATCGTCGTCGTAGTCACACTTTCTGGAGTTGCAGATTCTTTCGCTGTACTCAGTTTTACTGTGACCGGCAACACAGTTTGAGCTACTGCTCTAACATCTGTCACATCTCTGACAGCTGTTGACAGATATGAATCTGTCCTTGTGCTATCAGAATTTGAGTAATATTTTCTATCGTCAAAACGATTTTTTGTAATCTCTTTTGTCGGTCCATCAGAAGATGAATCAAAAACTGCTTGAACTTCACCGTCATTCTGCAAGCAATTAAAATGTTCATAAATTAAAGCAAATAATAATACAAAAAAGATAATCATTTCTGAAAGCCTGATTAATTTTTTTTTCGCCTTTTTACCAGTTTCAAGTTTTATATGCAAATTTTCATTCAGATAAAAAAAAAAAGCTTGAAATAAAATACATTAAAGTTTAGAACATTTGCAAGTGCCGGTCATGCACACAACAGTTCAGTAGTAAATAAGAAGAAAAATCTTTCTCCCTTTCAAAAACTTTCTAACTCCACCTATAAGATAAATTACAAAAGTTTAAAAAATTAAGAGGAAACGTAAAACGTAAAGTAACATTAAAAAAATTGTGATGCGGATCTGCCAAATGCATGGGTCACATTGATATTGACAGTAAAATTACACTACAACCGCTGCTGCACGAGCATATACGCTTTCCTTTTTCCTTACTTCTTCTGTACTACTGTAAACCAAGCAAAAAAACATCTGTTAGTAGGAGAAGATCAGACGAAATATCATAAACGTAAAACTGTGTTTTTTTGTGCAAACCTTGTGGTTTTTGTGCAAAGAAAAAATCTGGAATTTTTGAAGTAGAGACAGATAAAACCATATTTGAAGACAGCTTCCAAAGCGATGCAACAACCTGTGAACGTCTAACTGGTAACTTAAA
Source organism: Enterobius vermicularis (assembly GCA_900576705.1). NCBI lineage: Eukaryota > Metazoa > Nematoda > Chromadorea > Rhabditida > Oxyuridae > Enterobius > Enterobius vermicularis. Next base: position 19,933 of record UXUI01008190.1, read on the forward strand.
TCAGCTTAGAACCTTATAATTTTACACATTAATAAAAATAATTTTTTTACTAATAACCAGTGGTCAAACAATAAGCAGTAAAATATCTAAACTGAATTCTCATTAACTGTTAAGGAAGTAAACAAGCTTTTATTGTCTTATTTTCTTTTTTTACACTTGACAGCATCTTGACTATTTTAACATAAAATTTGAACTTTTTATTGCAATTTAAACCCCTACTAAAAACCTTCTAGAATGACGATTATTTTTAGGCTTTTGTCATAATAAATGCTGATAGGAAGTGGTGGCAATGATTATGGTAGAGTGAAGAACAAGAAAAGTCATCAATTATTAGAAAAGGTTTTACAATCTATCAGAGCTCAAAAGTAAATGACGATGTTTTATACCCTTGTCTGCATTGATAGACCTCAAAAAAGAAAAAATTGATGACGATTGTGGTCTGCTGTTGTGCCTGCTCAAGAATACATTAGCGATTTTGATAATTAAGGAACAGAACAACGACCAATGTAAACAACAACTGTGTTAAGCCTACAGTGCTGCCCATTATCGACACATTGTCATAACAAATTCTAAGCGATAAATTGCACCATTTGATAGACTAAATTAAAAAAAAAATTTTTTTTAGTTTTAAAAAATAAACAGCACGAAATTAATTTCTGTGTTCTTTTTTAAGACCGTTATCGGAAATGAAACTTCAGAGATAAGACAATTATTGTAGTATCTAAGTGATAGTTTTGGTGTAGAACAATGAAAATCTAATATGCTAAAATGATCGTACAGGATTTTTTTTCTTGTTGTCATTTCTTTTAGTCTCAAAGCGGATATTCTGAAATGCTTGAACGCTGTTGTAATACAAGGCCGAAAAACAGCAGAAGAATTGCTAGTTGATGAAAAGGAAGAACAAATAACTAGATAAATTTGAAAAACACAAATAGATTTCTGTTGAGAAGACGAATGAGTGAAAATCTGATTACCAAACATGTATAACAAGATCAAAAAGACAATGGATGTTCCTGGCTAAATTGAATAAAGAAAGTTAAAGTTGATTGTGCCTATCTTAATTTAAGAAAAAAAAAATGCTGTTTAAACAACGTAATCGACATTTAACAAATCATTCGAAAGAAGCAATAGTATTTGCGGTATTATGAAGGTATTACCCAGTATTTAGACAGTGAACAAATTTTTTAAATCTTTGTCAAAATTTTCAAAAGTATGCCTATTGAAGTTTTCCAGACAACTGAATGATCTCAATTCTAATAAGATATATTTCCTTGCTATCGCTACTCCTGTTGTCACCATCAGTAATAATTTAAAAAAAAAAATCCTTGATTAATCGGTAATTTAACCACAGAGATGTTCACACAAATTTCAGAATATATCAATTATGAGCGAAAAAACAATTGCAAATTAATCCACCCAAATACTACGACAAAAAGTTTTTTTTCCTGAGTACCCATCGTTAATTCTGCCGTAGCAGCGTTTGTAAAACTTGAATTTTTATAAAAGTTGAAATGTTATACATACATGAAAAGATGCCGCTAAGAAGAGAGTAATCTGAACCACAAAGTATCTTTAAACTTCAAAATAGTTTGCAAAGTGTTTAAGTCTTCAAAAACAAAAAAAAATTCTTATTTACTCAGCAGGAATATTTCATCAGTTCCGTTTAAAGAGAAAAGAGTGAAAAAAAAAACAAGTAGAATTCGCATAAAATGTATGTGGGTAAAAAAACATTTGATCAGATGACGGCTTCAATAAGTTAACTTGCTCAACAGACTTGAAAGAAGTTGGACGTCATATCAGGCTTCCTTATCTAGTAAATTTATTGAGCACAAAATACTTTCATCGCTTGATGCTTGGTTCAAAAAACAACGGTAGAGAAAACTAAAAGAGCAGTTTAATGAAAAAATGGAATACAAACCTGCTGTGAAGTAGCCAAATTTGAATTTACAGGAATTCCAAAACTGTTATGCTTTTCTAAATTTTCTCCACTAGGTGCGACGGCAGTAGTATTAGAAGGTATAAATTCTGCTTTTGGTGACTTAGTTGACGCAGCGACTGAATTAAGAAACTTTTTGAACTCAAAATATGACATTACAGTTTCTGGCGTTACAAATGCAGTATTCTCAGAAGAAGGTACGTTACTGCCACCTTTGGCACCGTATTCAGCTGTGGCCGTCAAGAAGCTACTTGTAGAAACTCGTTGCAGTGCTTCACTCTTCCTCTGTATTCCAAAAGAATTAACTTTCTCCTTGTAATCAGGTGAAGAACCACTTTCATAAGAATGCTCCAAGATATCCTCCTCTACTGAATCCTCAGAAGCAGTTGCTGAATTATCCACATCTGACAAAAAACCCTTCATACCAGCATTTTTTGGCACCAGCATTGGCAATCTAACCTTTAGATCTGGTTCAATGGCAGTGCTGCCTTTTTCATCGTTTGACTTTTCGTAAAGCCTGACTGTAGTTTTTTCAGGAGTCCTTCCTCCAGTAAAAACAGGAATAGGACGTACATTACTGTTACTGTTGTATGAAGAGGGTGCTGAAACTCCAGATGCTGCATCGACAGCAGTAACAGCTGCAGTTGTTGAAGAAGAACGTGCTTTATCGTCATTCGAATTGTCATCTACATCTATGGCGGAAGTCATCAAAGAATTTTCAGCTGAAGAAAACTGCTGTTTTTCGTTTTTAACAGCTTTCCTTGCGAATAACGCTGGATTTGTGGAAATTTCTTTATCTAACGTTGCCGCAGTACTAGTTTTAATTGGAAAAGTGGCATCCTGTAGTTGTTCTGTAGCAGCATATTGAACGGCATTTCCGTTATGAGATGACGAGAATTCATCAGGTGACTTATGAACAGTTTTTTCATTACTAGTTGGTAATCTTAACCTGACAGCCTCGTTAGCTTCAGCAGGTCGTTTCTGAAAAATTGGCTTAGATGGAACGTTCGTCTGCGATGGCTTCGTTCCTTGGTTAACAGCAATTAATATGAAGGCAATAATAAATCCAACAAGCACTAGAGCAAAAAAAATTAAAATACAGAAAAGAAATGGCGACGACTGTTGTTTAGGCTTTTGCACCGATGTCGACACCGGCAATTCCGAACTCATCCCGGCACACACAAACAGACTACCAAATAAGCAGAACTCCAAGTTCAGCGGCGGAACAGGATACAGACGAGGGGAAGACTTGGCTTTCACGTTATGCACTTTTCAGTGACGAGAAGGTAGAACTTTCTGGTGGGTGGAGCGTATGCAAAGCATAATAAACCAAACTGGAAAAGAGGGCGTCTGCAGTTGAAATGATAACAATGAAATCCCTCTTTCGAGAGAACCGCTTAGTGGACAACGGCAGACTTCTGGTTGCTTTTGTTGTTGCTTTATAACAAAAAAAAAAAAGAAAAAAAAGCATTAATGAAGATAAGATTGAGTGGATTCTGTTGCCTGACTTTTGTTTAAATATTCCTGTTAATTGCTCAACAGTTTTTTTTTTTTTATGTTGCACTTCTTTCTCATATCAGTTCAAACAGTTATTCGTCGTTTATTCTGTGCTAAAAGTTTTGCAGGAAAGCTCCCTGAGTTGTCGTATCGTCTCCAGTTACAATGACTGCCTGATGAAACAAAAGTGCTTAGAGTAGAATAAATCTGAGGCTACCAAAACGAATGTTTTCTATACATTAATAAAATGGGAATAATTAGAACTACAAATTTCTCTACAAATTGTACAAATTTTATCAGTTAAGATACTGTAATTTTTTAAACTAAAAAACTGCTTATGCTTTCTGACATTTATGCTTCGTTTCTGCTCGAATAAAATGCTAAAAAAAAAAAAAAGAAAAGACGAACTGTGTCCAGAAATTTGAAAATTTTTTTTATATTTTTAAGAAAATTACGACAACCAAGCTAGTTAGTTTAAACTTTTTTATAACTCTAACAATTTGTTTCTTTTCCTGTTGTGAACCAAAACTGTTCATGGGTCACAACAAATCAGTGTATTACTTTTTGAACTGATCGCTAAAGATTTTAAACTAGCAGTTAGCAGGAACTAGACTTCAAACAGTCTACAAAGGAAAAAAGTTTGTCGTTTGTCTGTTCACATTTCGCCTATTCCAATACATGAAAGAAAAATTTGCAAAAAAAAAGCCGAATAACAATAAAAAAAATAAAAAATTGTTAAGTGTCAGGCGGCAACATAATTTTTCGGTAGAATACTTTTGAAAATGACCAATAAAAGGCTGAAATAAAACTTTTATCATCGCTTTAACAAAAGCTTCATATTTTTACCTTGTTTTGAGAGAAGCCAAAACCTGACACTGTAACTGATTTATAGCTTTGCATCCTTCTGGATCACCATAAATTTGCCAAAAGCAACTTGCACAACATATGTTTATAGATAATTTACAAAAAAGCTTCACAATCTCTCATCAAACTCCTTTAACTTCATTGTCAAAACCAAAATATTTTCATCTTTCTGAATAAACTTTCTTCAAAAAAATTTTTTTTAATCAACAAAAGCATTGACAGTTTTTCGGTGTTTCAAATAATATCTGTAAATTATTATTTTCCTCGCAAAAACAACGAATTCTCGCTTGCATATTTTCATGCACTTCGTTGAGCTATTTTTGCAGTTTGGTTTTGAGTTTTGTTATTCGCAAAATAAAGGTAATTTATCATATCTATTATCGTTTTGCGATTTTAAAAAAAGCAGTTTAATTCAAGGTAAAATGCCCAGCAATCGAAAAAATAAGATTCGGTTAGATAAAGCAAAAAACTTAACGCTCTCTTTATAGTTTTTGAACTTTATTTATTAATATACAATTTGATCAAAATTATTTTTCTAATTATATCAAAAAGTCTTTCTACAGTATCGTCCTGTATAAATTAGACAACATGAATATTAATTTCGGTTCCAATTTCTGTTTTATTTGAAAAAATCTGCTGAATGAGCTGGTTTTGGTAATGGCAAACAGAAAAGTTGAAGTGGAAACTAAGGCTGAAAGGTATAATCTGCAAATGCCAAGCGGTACTCCAACGCTCATATCGTTAGCAATTGAATTGGGTAGTCTGTTAACCTTTTGCAGAAACAAATCCGCAATCAAAAGCCGCCGAGTTGGTGGAGCAACAGCCAACAGACGTAAATTGCATAATCCCTACAAGAAACAATACAGCACAGTTCTGGCCAGATTTTTTTCCCTTTTTCTCCACAAATCTTCTATTTTTTCGCTTAATTTCTCATCACAACGCTACAGCATCTTTTTCAGATACAAAATGTTTATAAGGCAAACCATAAAACATTATCAATTCATCAACTGAGGACAACAGTCAACCTACCGACAGTATCCTTAGATCAGCTCGTTTTTGTTGTTTTTTTTTTTTTTTTTTTTTTTT
>UXUI01008198.1:16462-27609 GCA_900576705.1 Enterobius vermicularis
AATAGTTTTTTCAACCGAGTATGAATCTTTGCAGCGTCAATACTACACAACAATCTTTTAAAAAGTTTCACAAATTTCTTCAGAACCTTTGACAACTTTCCCGGACAATTCAAAGCGATTTTTCAGGAATTTTTCAAACGGAAAATACACATCATCTTTGTCACGATAGCACTGCATAAGCTTCCCACCGTCTGCGCTACAATGTATCGCAGTGACACCCGGTTCCTGTGGTGAAACTTAGACAATTAAAGCAAGAATCCAATAGCAAATTGGCGACTTTCAAGTCCATTTCTTTACAGCACCTGATACTCAAAACATTTCTAAAATTACTTCTAGAAATGTGAATAGAAAAGACAAAATAAGAAAAATAGAAAATAATTTAACCAAAAAGCTTTTCCCTAGTGGTTCAAACCGCAAGCAAATTAATCTGACTGAAAAAGTAACTCCCACCATTTTCAGCCACATTTCTTCATATTTTATACTAATTTCAATATCACTATTGCAGAACTCATTCCAATTTACGAAGAATATTTATAGACCTTAAGGTGACCAAAAACTTCCTGTAGGTCTTCTGTTCTGAATTCCTATGACGTCTAACTACCCTAAATCCTTGAATACACTATGCAGTCACCAGAGATTAACACGTAAAAACGTAATTTAGATCAGACTGCAAAACTTCACAAAGTGATTTTCCGCCCCAAATTCATAAACAAGATTTTAGCGACTACTGCCCGTAAGACCATGCGAAACCGCAACGACTGTTCATCAAACTCATGTTCGCAATTCCGAGAACTTTCTTTTGTTATCAACTTTTTGCAAGACTGATTCTCCAGTCCTTTCTATATCCTCTTCTAAACTGAACTTCAGAACGTCCATTCCCCAACATTAAAACCATTCCCCAACATTAAAAATTGACATTAAAACTGGTCCCACTAAAGCAGTTTACCTCGCGTCGCAGACTCCCAAAACCTAATTTGTTTCACCATTGAAATAGGAAACAAATTTTCACTAAGAAAGTACAAACAGTGAAGAATTAAAAAAACTATACAACCGTATCCTTCTTACCGAGTGGTGTTTAAAATCAGTCCTGTTACAGTAACAATGTATCCCATCCTCGTAGGTCGCAATTCTTTGTGTCTCGTGCTTCATTAAAAGCATAAATCCAACAAATGAGCAAAAGCTAGCAGTGTAAAGAGCATAACGAAGTTTAAAACGAAACATCGGGAACTGACTTGCAAAGCTTTGCACAAAATTTCAGTTTGCAACAGTACCGGACCTAGAAAGAAGTATTTAGTGAAAACAGCATGGTGAACAAATTCAAAGCAGAGGCAACATAGTGCTAAATTCCCGCACTATATTTAGCTTGCACTCGGAAAAACTGGAATATTTTAAAAGCTCTAAAATGATCCCTACTTCTATTATACTACTTTGCCACACAATCATAAAAGTAAATTTAGAGTGGTTTCCTTAAAATGCCATATATTTAACAGATGTTCAATAGGCTTTGGCAAATTTCTAGCAAGTAATCCACCTTTCAAAACAATTAAATAGCTTACTTTTTGAGGCAGCACACAAAGTATCTGTTGCATGACAACTTTTTAAATTCAGCTCCAAACCGTCAAAGTCCGCAAACAATAGTCGAGCACAACGCACAGTAGAGGACATACGTCCATTGATATTTCGGTTGAAGTGATGAAATTAATTTTACTCCAATTTTTTACGAGTTAGTTCACAAAAATGATTGGTCGCTGTCGAACCATTTCATATGCCCCTCGATATGTCTAGACTCAAAAAAGCTAAACACCAGAACAAGTATGATCATGCGAATTTGAAGAACATAACCACATCACATAGCATGGAAAACACCGTTAAGAAAAAGGTTTGTGTTCAAAAAACGGATTCGAGTCATACAAAAATCGACACGCTTCTCTCCTACTGACATAAAAATAGAAAAACATTGAAGTTATTGTACTCATCATATACAATCACCAAAGAAGCCCTAATACCGTGAGTAAAACCAGTGTTCAAAAGTCGGCGCTAACTGTCATCAAGTAGCCTAATTATAACAGCGAAGGTTATTGTTAGCAGATGAAAACGAGAAACTTTAGACACCACACCAGTTACCTTTCTTCCCATAAAAAGCATCAATATGATGAGAGAACAAGAAAGAGTATTAGAGTATCACCATGGTCTTCAAAAAAAGTGTCTGACGGAAGTTGATGCAACAGTGAAAAACGTCCAACGAGGGCTTAATCAAAATTTTGAAGGATATGAAATGCGAGATGTTTGGTATGAGAAATGTGTTTGGCGCCGATGGAATATTGCCAGCAGCTCATTCGGTAAAATTTTCATTAGGCCGTCTGGTTCACTATATATATTTTGATGAAGTCATCGACATACGTATAATTGTATAAATCGTGAGGTTTGAAACCATTATGTGGTGCTGATTGATAGGGTGAGAGAATACAAAAAAATCATAGTTTTAAGGCAGGAACTGCCTGAGTAAGCCGGTTTAGTTGTTCACTGTGAGAAAATGTGTTTCACTGGATAAGTCATATCTAACAGAAAGAAAAAAACGTTGCTGATTACCTGAGCTCGGGGAGTGGATAAGTTCAAGTTTTTGTTGTTGAAGAACTGTACTTTAGTTTAAAGACAACGTCTAATATAAGTATTATGATTAATGCAGTAAGATGTTAAAATGAACAACAACCTTTATTGTTCTTGGCAAGGTCTGTGTATACAGCAATCAGTCTGTAGGAGTGGCAATTGTATTAATGAAAACTGGCTTTGACCAAACTATTAAATGTTTTCGAACTTTATTCTTTAGTATTGGTGATAGCTTGCAAAAAATTCTAAACTTTTTCAAATGTCGTAATTTCTAAAGAAGAAACAAAAGCAACAGATTCAGAACTTTGATATAATTGTGACAGTAGGCATCAACTACATGACTTCTCAACTGTTTGAAAGGTTCATGTCTATGTATTTCACTTCAGGACGATTTCTCAATCTTTTTTTTATTTTACTGTGGTGAAAGCAGCTATATTTGCTAAGCCCCACCACCTAAATGCATAGTAATTTTAGAACAAATGAGAGCACTTGAATTTCCAGTGATTGTTGCCGAAAGTTTTGTATGAGCATCCTCAACATTTTTTAAATTTTTTTTTAACACTTTTTATTTTCATCTTCTACTTGCATTTCCTCCAATGCTTTTTGAACTGAGCGTTTCAGCCGTTTTTCCAGAAACCTCCTGATACTGTTAATTCCACTTTATGCTAACAAATAATGCTCATGTGCTATAGCTGCTACCTGAAAAACATCTCCGTTACTTGAGCCTTTACGCTACTGCCCTCCGATTTTCTAATACTTCCAATGATTTGTAGTGAGTTGCATAACTGTAAGTAAAAAGTGATATCATAAGAATCAAAACTTGCCAAAAAATTGATGGTATAGTTTCTAACTTCTTCGTAGTTGTTACTTTATTTGTAGAAAGCAACAAAAAATTGATAATTATCTGTAATAAAAGCTCTAGAGGTTTTCAAAGCTGAGAAGAAGTTATGAAAAGACTGCTCGGATAACTTATAACCTTTTCTTCGTTCAATATTTCTGCAAAAGTTCCAGTTTTCCTGGTTAACTAATATCGCAAACTTTGAATGATTTCTTCAGTTGCCAAGTTTTCTCAAATGGTATTTTGCTTTTTAGCTGCAGATTATTTTGGATGCTATAAAACAAGTTATGAAGCAATTTGAAAATAAAACGAGAGGTAAGAGCTGTGTTTTTGTTAATGGGATAAAAATTCTTATAGATGACTGGTATTTTGAAAATGGTAGAACTCGACTGTTTACTTATAAACAGTGAAGGTCTTAGTCTGTGTAGGTGAATATCCTTATATTTTTTTAGACTATAACATCTGAATAAAATTTCTTACATTTATTTTTGAAATCTATAATTACTGTTTTTGAATTTTTTTATTATCTACATCCCCAAAAAAGTTGTAAAGCAGTTCAGCGAAACCAGGAAATCCTGAGACACTATGAAAAAAAAAAAAAAAGGAATGAAATGAAGTAATGCCTTTCAGAATTGGAAGGATAAGATACTAAAATACAAAAGTTGGGAAATTTTTTTGCAGAACACTGACGTAATTCCTCAACCTCTTTAGTTTTATCAGCAGTACTTTACTGTTTACTGTAACGCATCTGTCTTCGGTTTGGTTTCCTTTGTGCATTAAAGATACTCAACATTTAACTATTTTTTCTTACGTTCTTAAAACGCTTTATTTGCTCTGAAATTTATGAATCTGTAATCGGTTAATCTGCTTTTTTTTTTGGCTCGATACTGCTCTGTCACGATAATATTCCGTACTACAGCGTTGACAAAAACAATATTGGCAGCAGTGTGCAAAACTAACCGTTCAGTTTTGAAGAACGTTATAACTTTTGTCGGTAAAAAACTAACATTTGTGCTATTATTCCTTCACAGCAGTTCCTCCGTTAATTGTGTTGTTCTACAAATTAAACGAATGAATAGTTTCTTTCTCTAGTATTAATTGGTACAGTACTTTTGGTCAAATTTTCGCTTTGAAAATATTATTTAATTCAAATCTAAACAAAAACTGTTTTCGTTTCAAGCAAAACTTGTGTTTTTGCTGCAAAGTGCTCCTCTTGAGGTTGCACAAAAAATTTCTTATACTAATTATAACTGTTTTCAAAAAAGCAATATTTGCTTGAGTCTTATTTAAGCTCTCCGAAATTCTGAACCTGATGATTTTTGTCAAGGAATTTGTAACCGAGTCAGATTTTGACAGAATGAAACGTTTAAAACTTCATTTTATTGTCACTTTACGTTAAACTGATTGAAGTTTGAGAAATTGTATATGCGTAGCAGACAGAGCAACTTTTGTTTTGTAACAGTTATGATATCAAAGAGAATAAGAATTTGTTTAAGCCTGAAAGTAAGATATACAGCGTATATTAAATACATAAAAATTATCTAAAACAGGATGTTTTTAAATGTAATATCAACCTCGACGATGTAATTAGGCAACTCTGTCTACAAAGTTTTACTTTAAAATCGGTCCCTTTTTTGAATCATCCAAATCCTTTCGAGAATTTCGCAGATAGAATCCGGTGGCATCGAACGGCAACTGTCTGATTACGCTGGAAAAAATGAGCTGGAAAGTATTCAGAAGTTGTTGGATCAGCATCAAGACTTCAGCAAAGAACGAATAAATGAAGTCATGATTGGTGTTTCCCAGAAAATAATTTTATCGCTTTGCTTATCAGATAAATTTTTTTTCTGAAGTAAAAGAGTGATAAACTTATTCGCAGCGTCGTCTTGAATACAAAATCTACCATTTCTTGCGAAAATTTATCATTATATAATGCGATACTTATTAGTTTATCTCATGACTATAAGAAAAAGAATAAATTAAAAGCTGAGATTATTCGCCAAGTGATCGAAAACTTATTTGTATACTTGCTTTTACTTTTATGTACTGCATTTCTCCTCTGCTGTATTTTCAGAAAAAGCCACTTTTAATAGCAATAAAAAGAGGTTTTTTTTGGAATTGTAAAGTTTCTGGTGGAGTACGGGACAGACGTCGTGTCAACAAACTTAAATGGGGTGTCACTTTAATGATAAATCTTATTGGCTGTGTATTTCTCGTGGTTACCAGTTAACCAATTATTTCTTGCGGTAGGCACAAAAGATAGGTTTTTTCTTGATCTTAACCAGAGATAGATAGGTTGAAAAAGAAGTTCAACCGAGAATAGCATAAAACTTCTCATATAACTGTCAATGTAGAAGAAATTACAAACGTGAAAGAGATAGCCTACTAAACTAATTAAAATTAACTAATCCTGGTACAGTGCGTTTCGCGAGCCTTTAGCAACGGCATCGCCTACTGTTCTGCTAGATACTAACACACCCTAGCTCTTCGTGGCAAAAATCGTCTTTTGTATTAAACCTTAATACTTCAGTACCAAAAATCCCCAGTTTGTTAGAAATTTTAAAGGATCACGGTATATAAAATAAATGGTGTGCAGTGTGACATTCAGATCTGGATCCTTGCAGCTTTTTAAGAAACTGTGGCACTGCAGAAAGATGAGTGCTCAAGAATTATCAACAGTATATGCTCCAAATATCTCTAAAAAAAATTTTATTTGTTTTTTGATTGTAAAATTGCTTGTTGTATACAGTAAAAAAGTAATATATAATGCTTTATTTTGATGATTTAACCCTTCTCGGCTTGTAAAGAACTGAAAGAAGTGCTACAAAAAAAAATTTCTATGGAAGAATCGTTTAATTTTGTAGGCATTAAAAAAAGAAGCAATTAAAAAAACCGATTTGTTCTAATACTAAAGGACGTTGGTTTAGGCTACTGTAGCTGTTGAAATATAGATAGTCCCGAGCTGTTTGTTTTCAAAAATTTTAGTGTTTCTCTCATCAGCTGACCACGCAGAACAAGCAGTTGGTACTCTTCCTAAGTGTTCCAGTAACGTCACTTTCAAAAGCATAGAAATTTTGATAAACAGTTCTCCTAATCTACTTTTGCTTCAGAAAATAGCAACTGACTGGGCAAAAAAATGCGGGCACAAGAATATTGTCAGATTCCTCGCTGGTTTCTGCAAAATTTGCTCTTTTTTTTTTTCCAATCTCATCTAGGCTCAATGCTTGCGGCAAGCAAAACTTTTTCCTGATTAATATCCATTTTTACTTGGAATACTGCATATTTCTAAACCAAGCAACGCTTTTGGTAGAAAGCTAGGATCAGTTCATTTGTATTAGAGGTAAATAGAGACAGTTTGCTTTGAAAAGTTTATAATTTATAAATTGCACTTCCTATCCGTCTTTGATTAAACGGTTTTTTGCTTTATTAATTTTTTTAAAGGTATAAGCCAAGTGATACCATACGGCGACATTGAAATCGGTGAAAAACTTGGAAGTGGTGGTCAAGGGACGGTGTACCAAGGGAAATATGCCGGCGAAATAGTTGCTATAAAGAAATTTTTAACTGGAGGAAGAAAGGAGACTTCACATCTACGTCATTTGAACCACCAAAATCTCATTCAGTTTCGTACTTGTATCCCTCCAAAGTGTTGAACTAGTTTACGCAGCTGGGGGATCAACTTTTGCTAACAGTTTTCTTTTTTTCAAACGTAAATTTGCAGAGGCACTTGCGCAACAGGTGAAGATTTTCTTGTTATTATGGAATACTGCGCGAACGGCTCGCTAAAGAAACGAATACACTACAGCAACGAAAAAGTGGGAAAACATGAGGTCGCTGAGTGGCTAAAGCAGATTTGCTAGGGGATGAACTATTTACATTGCCACCATATTATTCATCGCAATCTAAAACCTGACAAGTACTCCGCTTACTTCCATTCGCTAAAGTTTTCTTTTAACTGTATTAAAAAATTCATCGGTTTAGCATTCTTTTCAAAAACGATGGACAACTAAAAATTTGCAATTTTTATTTGTCTCGCGAATGGAAAACTTCTAAAAATGGGTCTACGAGCTTCTGCGGCTCTTTCTGCTACATGGCTCCCGAAATGATGCTTGATGAACCTTGTTCCTTTCAGGTGCAGTAAGCATAAAAGCTTCAAACTTATAATATTTTTTCTGCTCTTAAAATGGCAAAGTATTTACTGTTGAATACTATTCTTTTTTTGCAAATTTTTTCTGTTAATCAGTGTTGCTGGATATTAGATAAATGTTTGGAGTTTTGGAGTAACTGTTTGGGAACTTCTAGCGAGGGACAGGCCATACAGAGGTCTTGAGAAACTGCAGATTTTTCACGAAGTTTCTTCAAGGTTGTTTTTAAATGTCTAACATTAAGTTTTTATGACCAGCTAAAGAAGAATCCTTTTTTTTTTCAAAGCTAACAGCAATTGATTCGTTACAGCAACGTTAATCTCCCGGTCCCCAAAGCCTTATCACCTGAGGAGATGGAGCAGCTGTGAGTTCGCTGTATTCAGCGAGATGTGAAGAAGCGACCATCTTTCAAAGAAATTGCGCAGAACTTATTTCATGTACCAGCTATTTTAAGCACTCGTTAATACTACTCCACTTCACAATTTATTATTTTTCTTCACCAAATTTAATGAAAGCGTACAAACTGAAGTAATTTCATGCTGATGATTTTATGCTGCTCTTAATTTTGCAAAGCATACCGGTGTTTTGAATTTTAGTCCAAAACCAATTTTATGCAAACCAGTGAAGGCAACTGGGCGAAAATGATTGATCAATGGAGCAGTAAAGCTAAAGAAAAAATGAAACAACAAGTTCAAAAAGTGAATTAGGTTTGCGAAGAATCAACGTTGAATGATGATTTTGAATAAGGACTGACAAGTTTAAACAAAAAACAAAACCTTTATTTTTTACCCTTCCAGATGTTCTTAGCTCTTCTTATGGCTATTGAAACGCCCAAGTATAAGTGCGTTAGCCGCAGCGGGAGTATGGTCACTTTATGGTCACTTTTATACAAAGCCTCATTTCGCAGAATTTCTATACCAATTTGATAATGCTTTCTGTGTGACTGACATTACTTTACAGGAAGATGAAGTAGAAAGTTATAACGAGGAAAATGATTGGGAATAAAGCGCTTTTTGTCACGAAATGATTATGCTCAAGAAGAAAACATACGTTTGCTGTTATAACTTACAGTAGGTGGAAGGACAGAACGTTCTTCGTTACATAAATTTAAAAAAGACCAAACCTGGAAAGTGAAAAATTTCCCTAAACTCATTGCAGACCTCTTCATGAACGTTTGTTAGACAAGCAACTGCCTTTTTGTCTCCTAACTTTTAGGTGTTGTATCCAATCTTCTTTTGCTTTATGACCTCAAGTATTATATAAGAGGAAACTAGGGATAAAACAAGATATGCTTTTCCGTTTCTGCCAATATCTTTCTGATAAACGCTAGTTGATTACATGACAAGACAAATGTTTTAATCGTGCTTACTCTCTTAATATAATTCTGACATGCGCAACAGCATCAAAGTATATTGCGCTGGTTACGCTATATATCCACTTAAACTCAGGAACACGATAATCCGACTGCACCGTGTTTCGAGCTGCTTTGAACGTCATATGTCTTGAGTCCCAAATTGAATCACTAACCGTTTCATTCAAAAGAAAAAAAACTTTAGCAGTTCAGCGCTTTCGAAGAAAAATACATTGGGTTTACCCAAATTAATAAGGAAAGAGATTAATACAACACTTTGTACCACAAAGCGCAGTTCAAGATAAAGTGATAAAAAGGTAACCGTAAGATTAGGTTGCATATATCGTCTACTTAAGACCATGCCATAAAAAGAATAAAAATAAGGTAAAAAACTGTATGAAAAAAACAATTCAAAACATAAGTAATGAAAAAGCTTTAAGTTTATTAAAAAGATTTTTTCTTGATAGCAAATCAAAGTTTTAGCAATACTTGAGTGAGCAACAGGAGAGCAAATAAAACCGCTTAAGTGCGTAATTTCTGGACAGTGAGGAATGAGCAAAACGATTACAGATCTAGAAGAATCAGAGATAATCTCGCAAAGTAGACTAAGTGTTCCATAAACCTCTCAATTTTTCAGTGCTAACATATCATTAAAACGTTTTTTGCAATGAACAGAAGTTAACACTGTGAGTGAAAAATTTTAAAAAAAAAGATAAAGCAAAACTGCAGTGTGGTTCTTACACAGCTGAGAATTATTTGTTATCAATAGGATGCAAATTTTATGACTTTTTCAGCTAAATTGGCTAGAAAAAGCATCAAAAGAGGAATTTGAAATTTTGCTCAAAAGTAAGAATGGTAAAGCGAAATTGAACGAGGAGGGTAAATTCAGGGTAAAGTTTTTGCAAACTAGTCAAAAATGCTTGATAAATATCTGAAAAAAATTTGGTCGAAAAAAGATTGGTTTCCGCCTAGAAAAAAAACAACAAATTCGCAATATTGAATGATTGGAACCCACAGTAGATATTCCTTTTTTTCGACGTTAGCTGTTGTATTTAGCGTCTTTCAAGGATCAGACAGACGTTGTCAAGTTTTTGGTAGAAAACGGAAAAAAGAAAATATTAACACAAAGGATAAACTGTGGAAGGTAAAACTGATTCAAATAACAAAAATTGTCTTAAAAGGTTCATTTTCAGTCTGTAAGTCATAAGTAAAATTTATGCTTTAGCACATTTATCAGCAGTACTTTCTTTGAGAAAAAATTGATAATTTTAAAAAAACGATAGCTTTTATGGTCTTTACAGTTCTGGAAAAATACATAATTCTGGTGGTCAACACTCAACCATTCAAAAGAATGGGGAGAAACCAATGAACGCTTGAAAGATAATAAGAAAAAAAAAAGACAAAATCTTTGCCTTTTAGAAAAAAGAAGCATTTTACTTTTTCCTGAATTAACCCTACAGTCACAAGTTCCAAAAGTTATGAAAAAACCTCCATAAATATATAAAGTTATACACACTTACATCTAATTGACACTAACTCACAGCGACTTTTATTACAGCAAAATCAAAAAAATAATGCTTTTCAGCAGTTTTAGATCACTCAAAAATATAGGAAAAAGCTACAGAATTGTTTTCATTTTAGCACAACAATCGCTTGCAAAAATTCTCCAAATAATTATAACAAAAAGTTATTGACAATACTACAACTGTATAATAGCAAGACACTTTCTCAAAAGACTTTGGATAAATAAGATCACGAAACTTAAAAAAATACAGAAATTATTTGCGACGTATGCCATCCAGAAGTGAGCGCATCAAAATCAGTCAACGAACCTACTTTTTATTTAAGAAACTACCTTAAGCGTGGCACCGAGACCAGGCTACACCAGCATAGTGCACTATTTGTTTCAACATGGAGCCGATGCAGATGCACGAAGCTGGCGGAATGTAATGTGTTTGAAGAAGAGTTTTAAAAAAAATTGCCGCTGATGTTCAGATTAAAAAACTACATTCAAAAACAAAATTTTATTGAAATAAGGTCGGAGGTCTTTTTTTTGACCGTAAATTTTTTTAGCAATCACATTAGGCAAACTTTTTTGAAGGTATTATCAATGCAGCAAAAAACTGGATTTGTGTTGGTTAGTAAAAGCAAAGAAATTTAATGGTTTTCTTTCAGTATGTGAAATATCGTGAATTATTAACTATGT
>UXUI01008199.1:13117-25143 GCA_900576705.1 Enterobius vermicularis
GTTCGAAAAATATCATGGAGCCTTCAAAAGGAAAATTATTTAACCACAAACCCTGGTGGTTTAACTCCTTCTCCAAGATCTACAGCAGTCTCTTCACGTTTCATTTGGTCCTCATCAGAGTCATCGCATATCCACATTGCTAAGGATTTCTTTTGAAATTCCGCAGCAACCTTTAAAATAATAATAAGTTACCTGTACCGGAACAATCACCTAAACTCCAGACAAAACCTACAAGTGCGTAGAACTCCAATGTAGGACCAAGTCCTGTGCCTTCTTCTTCTTGGTATTCTATTTCTAAAACTGCTTTCCGATCAGCATGGAACTTCATCACTCGAGCGGCATATTCTAGCAACTGATCATCACTGCGAGGTACCTAGAAGAAAACAACTACCTCTTTTCAAAAATATAGCTTTAACAACAAACCTTAATTCGTTCGTGCTTAATACGTCCAATACGATATTCCGGATAATGATCGTCTCTGCGAACACTTGCTAAATTCGAAACGGCTGCAGCGCTTGATGCCCCTCGTGTTTGTTTTAAAACCTGGAAGCAATTGTTGTTTTAAAATAAAAGGGAAATAAAAATCACAGCACCAAATTATTTCTTCAGGTGACTCGACAAAATCAAAGCTTTCCTAATAGCTACAGGAAAACAAATAAAAACAATTCCTGGCGCAACTACTTCGCATACCTGATCTCGCCGTGCTTGCAGCCACACTATAGCTCGAGCAGTTCCAAAAGCAGTGGCTTGAAGGAAGTATGTCCTAAAAAACATTAAACAAATGAAGGCTTCATGTCACCGTGGAAAACTGAAAAACTGTAAAGTTACGAACAGACCTTGTTTCAACGCTGAAGAGACAGGGGTGCTGATATATTAGAAGATCGCACCAAGAAGGCAAAGCACCTGCAGCAACAACCAGTGGATCGGCCAATTCTTGCATCAGCTTCTGAGTCAATTTTTCACTGATAAAGGTTTCAGAAGACATTTCACGGTCTTCCAGCATTCCGCCAAGTTTGTGGAGGACAGATAGCAAAGCCAATGTCTATAAGTGAACAAAACATTGTTGATTTTTTCAAATTTCAAATCTCAAAAGTCACCATAACTTCTAAAGTTCTCTTTCGCAATAAACCATTCAGTTATTTCTTTTATTTGTCGCATAAGGTTTTAACCTCGTTAACAATCGCTGGAGCAATCTGGCTTGACTTCCTCAGTGAAAGATTTTCGTCATTAACGTCGCAATCATCAAAAATTTCTTCATATACTAAAGTGTAAGTCGGTTCCCAGATTCGGCGAGTCCTTTCAGATTTCTAATTATCGTTAGAAATTAGTATCAATTTAAAGGAAAATCGCAAGAAACATCTGCAGTAGAAAAAAATAAATGTGAAAAGTTACCTGTCCCCAATCAACGTTTTGGACTAACTGCTGAAGGAAAAAGAAGAAGGAGGCTTTGTCATCATTCAATTCAACAGTTACATTAGCAATATTAGCAAGGTTTGGTCCTCGGACATATAACCGCAATTTCGGTTCCTGTAACCACATTGGAATATAACGTTACAACAGGGACATCTATTGCGCTTTTCAAGTGTCTGTAACATAGAAGCTTTTTAAAGTCAGAAGAAAAAACGTACAACAAAGTCCTTTGATGCGTCCACAGATCTTATTATGTCCATCTTTCCACGTCCTTTCCCGCTCTGCTCTGGAGCATTCTCATCACTTACGTTAACAGGTAGTTCAATTTCTTGTGTCTGTAAAAAAAGCGGCAACAACTGCTGAGAAATCGTTCAAAAATAAGCATACACTAAAGTAAAAAAGTTAAAAGTTTTGAAATCGCATAAAGCCACAAAGAAGTTGACTTGATGAAATTACCTGATTAACATTCGGTCTGCCAGGTCGAGGGTCAAAAGCGGGGATAAGCACAGGAAACTGCTGCTTAAGAACAAACTCATCATCCCAAGTGCGATTTAACCCACTTACATTTCTTTGCTGGCGCTCACTATTACTTGCGCGTAAGCGCTGTTCGCTTAATAAGCGGTCAGCTTCACCCATAACAATCTAAACGGCTAGTGAATTTACATAACGTTATCAAAGAAGAAAATTTATCTACAAGAAAAGAACGAACAAGCAAACGAAAACTAGCACTAAAATGCCAAATAATAACCTGCTTGAAGTTTAACTTCAGGTCCGAATTAGATTCAGTGCTTCCCGAACTAGATTGCCGCCTCAAGGCTGCTGCTGCATGTGCTAACGCTTCAACTGACAAACCGCGGGAGTAATCTTCGTCACAGTCGTCTTCGTTGCCATCATCTTGCATGTCGTCATCATATATGCCATCCTTTAATGCCTATTTCCAGTTCGAAAAGTTTACTTTGAAAATATATCATGACAAAATCTTGGAAGGAGCCACTTATGATACTTAAAAACTACCTAAAACATAGCATCCTACTTTATAATCAACAGCAGTACCTCAATCTCTTCCAAATCTAACGCACTTAATGCGCCACCGCCACTATCTAATATTTGCTGCATCATAGAACGGAAAACATCCGTATAACCTTCCAAATGCGAACGAGTATTCTCAACTCTAGAGTGACGACCTGAAATCGTTTTAAAAAAAAATTAAAAAAAATAACTCAGTAAATTAAAAGTGGAACCTTAATTGTTACAAATTCTTTTTAAAAAATCAGCGGTAGCATAGAATCACACTTAAAAAACTCCTTACTGCTAATATCGCTCGTAGTGTTGATTGCATCGGTTGTATCAGTTGTCGTACTTTCAGTTGGAGTTGCATCTCCGGAAGTAGTGGATTCATCTAATACATTGTTACTACCTTCTTCAGCAGAACGGGTAGACTCTTCAAAGAACATAAAATCAGATTATAACTAAAAAGAGGAAAATGCATGTGACGATAAACCATTTGAAAACTACAAATACACCGTTGTTAAAAAAAAACAAATTTTTTACCCACTTACGTTTAGGTGTAGTATCAAAAAAACAAAACAAATACCTGTGTAGGCACGAAGAATACCCTTTAATGTTTGTGCTTCTCCCGATAAAGATATTGAATCTTCTCCATCGACTCTGTGTGGGCAATCAATATCTAAAGCACCAGGAGCGGAAGTGATGCTTGTGTGCCTAGCCATAGCTTCTACTGCTGCAGCAAGCGATTCTTCGCTGCGCCCATCAGACATTAGGTAAACTTGGACGACATCTTCTAAAGAAACACAAATAAACTAAAAGAATTCAAAGCATTTTAATTTTATACGCATATAATACAGTTTCAATTAAAAAACATCCTGTATACTCAGGAAGTAGTTCAATGTGAAAAGAGGAAGAATAAGGCACCTGGTGCAGCTCCAAGCACACCGCTTGATATGCTATCACCTGCCCCGTTAACAGACCCTTCTTGAGTTTCACTTGATGGGTCATTCCTGAATTCGGCAGATGTAGACGCTTGTGCGCGCTGCTGCCGCATGACCACCAAATCCGGGGCACTTACACTGAGACTAAAATTTAGAGTACTAATTAAACAATAGTAAAAAACAGCAGATTCGTATCCTAAGAATGAACACCCTAACATACTTTACTAGATTTTTTGCATTTGTCTCTTCAACTACGGAAGATATGACTGTGGTACTGAAAGGAGTATCGTTAGAAGGGCATTCTTCTTTTTTCGGCGTTAAAGATCCTTCGGTAACCGAAGAAGGTGTAGCTCGAGCATCACCTCCTCCTTCAGCATCGTGAAGCACCGGCTGTGAGCCGCCCACGGCAGGCCTAAACTTATGCCAATGAACCTACAGTTACTTATCTGGGTTTTAAAGTAGATCATTAGCTATGCTATCAATGTAGTACAATGACCCAGATCAAGAAAATATTTTCACAAAGCAAATTCTAGTTGCCGAAAATAAAAGTAATAAGACTCAAAATTCCAATAAGATTAAAAAATTAGCAAACTGTAATCTTTGGCAAAAACTGACAATAAAAATGAAACCCTAATCTAAAATCTCATCGATTAAGCATGACGTCTACATGAACGGATAAAGTCTTAATCAGTATTTCAAAAAATGCATGTAAAAATTTACTAGAGTCAGCTTTACAAAAATCAAGCTCTAAAAAACAGCAAGCAGCCATTAACGACAGATGACGGTTTTCAAAAATTTACCTCACAACATTTGTTTCAGAGGTTTCATCAATTTCAGCAAACAGACTCTGCGTGTCAATACTTTCAGCACTGCTGTCCAAATAACCAACATTTCCAGTAGAGACACTTTCAGAGTCAACATCTGAATTTATCGTTAACAATTCACAAACTGCTGAAGACGATATTAAAACTAAATAATAACAAAACTTCCAATTTTAAAACTACGTAAAGTTATTTTAAGTAATTAAACAAAAATGGCAAATTTTTTACCAGCTCCAGCAACTTCTGTTGTTGGACCTGAACCGTCATCATTTACAACTTCTGGTATCTTTTCATCATATATACGAGAACGAGCAAGAAGGTTTTCCAAAGACGGTGTTTGGTGTTGCAAAGACTCTGCACTTGCAGCTTGATTCGTTGATGCAACTGAAGGATGCTTTTCCGTTTTTGATTCCTGAATTAAGCAAGAAGAATAAGATTTTCCAAGAAACAATGGGAAAATTAATTCTCGAAAACAAATAAATCTTTTACATCAGATAAATTTGTCGTTGACATTGATTTCTGCGATATTGTTGATGATGCTGTAGCTTTATTTTTTGTCTCCCGAGAACCTGTAAACATAATCATCGTCTCAGCTAAAACTAAGTGCAAAGCTAATAGCGAAAAAAATTAACCAGTACTTGAAGCTTCTGACGAGTCAGCAGCCGAAGAAGAGTCTCTGTTTGGATCAACCACATTTGCAGCATATGTACGGGCATGACTTGCCTGCTGGTAAAACTTGGCAAATGGGAGAGAGTGTACAACACCACGACCGCCTTGACGATGAGCAATACTATTTTCAAAAGCAGTTCTAGGAGCTGGAGGCAACT
This sequence comes from Enterobius vermicularis, assembly GCA_900576705.1. Taxonomy (NCBI): domain Eukaryota; kingdom Metazoa; phylum Nematoda; class Chromadorea; order Rhabditida; family Oxyuridae; genus Enterobius; species Enterobius vermicularis. The sequence goes on from UXUI01008199.1 coordinate 18,125, forward strand.
GACGTCTGTTAATACAATCATTTTACAAGCCATAAAAACAAAAAAACCCTTTTTTTATTACGAATAAAAAACTAACGGAGATAGTGGCGTGAATGCAAAAGGTAGACTGATAGGAACATTTGAAAGGGAGTTGACTTCACGTCGATTACCCGCAAAACCACGAGTAACTCTTCGCAAAGGCTAAAAAAATTTACACGTCAAAAAAAAGAACAAAAATTAGCCAAAACTTTATAATCGCATCACTTACTGGGATAGGTACCACAGCAGCAGGATTAGAGCCACTGGACTTTACGGTTATATCAAATTTTCCATCGAAGCCATACCGATAGGAATTTGCAATACTACTATCCCACCGTACATCAACCCAGCCTTAAAATCAAGTGAATGATGACAAAGGAACCGTCTATTTCGCGCAGAAAATCCTCAGTGCCAAAATAAATTAATATCTACCATTTTCTACGTGTGAGATAACAGTCCCATCTGTGCCACCATCCTGAGCGCCCCACTTCCAGTCAGGACCACGCGTAACCCGACTCCCAACTGAACAGACTGCGTCAGCATCGGCAGACACTACGGGACTACTTTTTTCTGCAGGAGGATTTTCATGCCTTAAGCTACGACGATAGCGAAACATCCTGAAAACCCTAGAAATAAATAATAATTGTGATCTTTGGAATCATTCAGCAAACTGAAAAACAGAAATATAGCAAATCTAAAAAACTCAACTTAAAAATTCTACAAAAATTTCCCACTTACACTGTAAACAACATCAAAATTAAATACGAAAAAAATAACAAAACTCTTTCGAAATTAAACAAATAACAATTGCTGGTTGCTCTGCTGAATCAAAACAATTTCGATAAAAGTGTGCACTAATCTAAATAAAATTTACTTGGTTTTTAAAGTTGGCGACAAGACCTCAGGACCTAGAACACCGCAAGCTAGTTTATTATTGTTGGGACCACTTGGAAGATACGTTATCCCGAACTCTTTTACAACTGAATTGCCTTCCTTTTCATCTCCGGCAGGTGTAGTAGATGACGCCGTGGTACTAGAACCCTTGTTTTCTTTACTGCCATTAGAACACTTTTTTGATCGTCCTCGAACTCCAAAGACTTTTTCATCCAACGGTTTGAAATCATTTACCTAAACAGCAGAAAATTTTTAAAACCTTCGTCGTGCAATGATTCCAGTAAAAAAAATAATTTTCCACCCACCACAACATCCACAACAGGTCCATACACTTCGAACCCAGAGAGAGAGAGGTAGCAAGTCTGATCACTAGCATTCTTACCATTCTGCATTATTCGCAAAAAACGATATGGACCTAAAAAAAATAAATTTAAAAAGAAATCCGAATGCTGATCCAAATACCAAAGCTATATACTAAAAAACGAGTTTACCTAAAGTGTCTGCAAAACATGAGAAAATGTAGTAAGTGACGTTATAATACCACAGAAATATGCATTTTATTGAAAATTACCTTTTCCTTTCGGACAACTAATAGGCCAGCTAGCAGTAGAACCAACTTCATTGAGCGAAGTGTCATTTTCGTGACTTATCAAGGTATCCCATGAACGACCATTGCGAGAGCCCTACAGAAAGAGCACGTCCAATTTGACAATGTAACGAGATTATTTTACATAAAAGAATTACCTGAAGCAACCAATTGCGGAGAGCAGAACGACCATAACCACGAGCATGACGCAGTGAATACATAGTTGGAAACATATATATGCCAAGATCCATTGTAAAATGAGAATTTCTTAAAAAAAAAGCATATACGAAATAAATTTTAAAGAACGATACTTTATTCCAACTGCAAAAACTAAGGTTAAAATTAAACTGCACATCTCGAGCTACATACTCGAGAAAATATCTTGCGCATTAATATAAAAACTAAGGTTTAGAGACAAGCTACCTGTTGCAGTTTTCTAACTATATAAAAAGAGAAAATTTAAAGTTTATTCTGCAAAAAATTGTGTATCAGGTTCATAAACGCTTCAAAAATTATTAAAATTTTGAAACATACTTGTCGTCAGAAGTATGGCAATTTATCGCATTTACATCACGACTGAAAATGTCTTCTGGTTTACCATAAGGCTGGCGAGAACCATCAGAAGATGTCGCATGGATTACTTGAACACTTGCAGGATTCGTCCATTCGGATGAAGTCTTACCATTTGTTCCTAACCAATATATAACACCTGCAAGAACGGTGAAATTTTCTTAAAAACTAGCGATGTTCTTCTGAACGACTGTAAATAAAACGATTATATAAAATGGTCTCTTCAAAAGACTAAGACAACTTTGGCTCAGTCAAACTTTTCTTAATTTTGCATTTTCATCCATTCCATGTTTTTATAAGTAGATTTATTTCTCGCTAAAAAAAACGCACTATCAAATCACTAACACCTAAACGAAACATCTTGAGCTTGCATCGTCTTTCTTTCCTAACACTCAAACAAAAACGTTTTTCTTTCTAACTCGTTCCACATTCACTTAAAATAAGTGGCTGCCCAACCTCTTTAGAAAAACTTTCGCATATCTTCCGCCTTCTACAACTTTTCAAGAAAAACACCTTAGCAACCGCACTAGATAAAGTAACAACTCTTTACTAAATAAGTCTTTAGAAGTACAACAAGCAAAATCTTCAATTTTCTACTTAAAATTTTTCTAATCAAATCTCTGACTTTGGAAATAATTTCAAATATATATATATATATATATATATATATATATATATATAGTTTATATATATATATATATATATATATATATATATATATATTATATATATATATATATATATATATATATATATATATATAGGTGCTGTGCTTAAGAGTGCGTATTTTTGTTTGTGGTCGTCCCCAAAATCCTTACAACTTTTTGGTTTATCAAACAGCTTTTGGCATCAAGTCACAGTTAATAAAGATAGTTTTCGTACTTAATTTATCTCACCGTCCAGCTCAACGCATTTTCCCACGAGATTTTAACAATAATAAAATTAATAATTTTGATAATTTAATCACCTAACTTCAGAAAATGTATACCTTGTTCGTCAAAATCACTCGTGTAGACAAAATTAAGCTTATCACCAGATTTTTTCGCTTCCTTAATCTGTTTGACAAAATTAAACGTTTCTCGCCCACGATCGTACCATTGCTTCGAAACCATTTTCAAAATAAAATTTTTCAGCTGTCCAACGGTAGTCAGAGGCTCAGTTTTCATTAGACTACCAGTCCTAAAATGATGATGTACACTAATAACATATTACAATTTCAACCTAATTTCATCCCTATACAAATATGATGCCAAATAGCAGCTTCTGAAATGCGTTCCCCGCCTATATGACAAAAACACTGCTGCAATTTTCATATCACCCACTGACCTGTCAATAAATTGATTTTGATTGTTTGATTTCTGAAGAGGCTGGCTGAGTTCAAGCTTCAGCTTTATTTTTCTACAAAGCAACTGAAGGCCGTATGAGGAACCACCTGGTGTATCGTACAAGTATTGCGGAAATTTCTCAACTGCTTCCAGAATAAGAACAACTTTACGAACTAAGGCAGCAAGAGAACGAGAGTCAGAAAAATGCTGTAAAAAATAACTCTTCCAGTTTCAGAAACACAGAAGCTAAGCATATATGCAGTGCAACCTGTCGTTACCTCTAAAAACAATTCTGCGACAGAACAGTCCTTTTTATTCGAAACAATACAAAGTAGTGATAGTAGTGCGCCGACTAAACCGGAAATTGACAATTCGAAGGTTGACAAAAGGCTATCATTGACTACTGAATCCCGCAAATATTTCAATGACTTAGCTAGTTCCTTTCGCACCTCGTCAGATTCAAGTTCTCCGGTACCAGTTGAGTTGCAAATTGCCTTGAAAATTAAATGTACGATATACAGATCACTAAAATGACTCTCAGAAGAAACACACATGAAACAAGTTTTTCACAGCTTGTCCTAAACAGGGCATCCAAATAAGAAAGAGATAATATACCTGCATAGACGCCGCTGCTTTCTGAAGCTCTATTAAAGCGTCTCGTGGCTTGGCTTGAGCCTCCTTGATATAATTCTCCCACAAATTTTTAGCCATTTCCTGCAGTTTCGCTTTTCTAGCTTCTGTTCTGAAACGCAACCGCCGCCCATCGCCTCTTGCAGCCCACCCGGTTACGAAATCAAAACCTGGCAAAGAAGAATTGGCAATTTTGAATGACCCAATATAACTGACATTACTCACCGGTGAAAACAAAATATCAGACGATGAAATATGAGCGGAAATCTCTTAGAAAATTGTATCACATAACCAACCCAATGTAGACTCCGCTTGGAAGCAATGTTTTGTTTGTCGATTTGTTTCAAAAACAAAACCGGGCATATCTTCAGTAATTATCATGCGCTGTGGGTTACCCTCGCGATTTGCAATGCTGAGCTCGCCCGCTTTGGTAGATTTCAAAACCCATTTCCCGATTTTTATCTACAAACAAAACAGTTATTATTACATATTGTCCTTCAAAATTTCAAAGCAAAAGAAGAAAATGAGACACAAAAATGGAATGCACAGATATCCTACTGATTTTTCTTCATCCGGCTGAGAAAGCACAGATAGCAATGGACTTCCTAAGGGGACAGCACTTCGCGCTTTAGTCAGCTTATCTAGAAACTCCCCACGTTTTTCAGCACTATCAGCACCAGTTTCAGGACTACCACTGCTATACATAGTACTCAGTTGTCCATCCAAAAGAAATCGGAACCAACCATTGCTGGCATCACTAATAAAGAAGAAAACAGTTTTCAGAATTGCACCTATCATTTACTACAAACATTCTACAAGGGATTTCAAGACGAAGAACCTTAGTTCCATAGCTACTGCGTCACACCATATATAAAACGAGTCACTGGTCTTAATGATACGCCAGTCTTTCCATCGATAATGCTTTTCTCGTACTATCTCCCACACATCTTCGCTGGCAGAATTTTTGAATGCCGATGACACAACGCCACTTTTACGCCGTCTCTGAGCCCCTAAAAATGCATCAAATAATTTGCTGGACTTAACATCACTAAAAAGTTTAAAAAGCAAGATGTTAGTTTGAAGTTAGAAAAAAATAAATCCATTTTACAAAAAAAATATCAATAAGAATAACCTGTCCGAACGATTCCTATTTTCGCAGATCGTTTAACATTATCAGCATCAGTTTTCAATGTTGTTTCCATAGGTGTTTCAACTGTAGAAGGAGAAGTTCCCGAATCAGAAGATACAGCTGGCAAACTGGAATCTATTCCAGCCTAAAAAAAAATTTAACGCTGTTACATGAAAGACCGAACGACCCAAGCTTACCTGTGATAGGAGACTTGACATTTGATTTTTCTCAACCCCGCCTGACTCAATGCCAACACCACCCAATAGGTTTTTTTCTGTTTTGCATTCAACAGTAGCAGTGCTTGCAAACGACGACGATATCGAAGTACTCTCTTTTCCATCAGTACAAAGAAGTTTTTCTGCCTTGTCAGACGGCTGTACTTCTAAAAAAAACAATCTTTTTCGAAAAGAAACTGTAATTTTACAAAAAAACGACAACATGAGTTGACTCGTTTAACAAGCTTGCGATAAAGAAAGTTAATGTTATAAATTTCGCAAGCTTCAAAACAATATTTCTTAAGAAAGCAACCAGTGAGGTATTACTTCTTCACCAGCTTCTCCAGGGTAAGGTCGTAATTTACCACTTAATTTAACATAAAAATCAACTTCAAAAGGCCAACAAAAACTAATTTTAAAAGAATTTTGATAAACTTATCTCACAAAGAGGAATTCAATTGTTTTTAGTAGGAAAGTGATTTTCTAACCGTTCAAGTTATTTTTTCCTTCATCTTTTGAGTGAGTCGAGGAAACTTTTGCATCGGTTGCAGAAACTTTATGATCCATTTCTTTCCCATAAGTAGTTGATCCATTCGAGGCTACAGATGAATGAGCTTCAGTAGCAATCGCCTCAACTTTATTGAATACACCAACGCGCATAAGCTGTTCCAACCAGAATTTCACATCTTTTTCAAAAAGCGATCGCATGAGCTAAAACAGACCGGCCTTCTGAAGACTAGTAGCATTTTCGAAATAATATGAATAAATAAGAAACGACAAATCTTTGGCTACTGTAGCGAGTATAACAAAACTAGAGTAAAACCTGGCAAATTTTATTAAAAATTTACCAGCAACACATTTTCTTGTCCTTCAATATTATCTTCATGATCAAGCATTGTAACTATAACGTTCACGATACCCTCAGCAAGCTTCTGGCCAGATAAGAATAGGCTCACGCCTTCCGGACCAGAAGAAAAATTATTGCTCACAAGGAATTTAAGCGACTCAGGTGACATGTGGTGCACCGTCTTCCTTATCAGTGATACGCTTGACTTCAAAATAGTTGTACCCATTGTACGCTGAAACGATTTCATGTATAATTCATTAAGAGAGAAAGGGTTGTCAAAAATTATCATAGTAAAAACAGTAAGCCCTGAAATTAACGCAAATGACCTGAAACACATCACATAGTACAGGAAGCAACTGTTCTAGCAGGCTACGCACAATAATTGGATCAACAGGTATTTGCCTCGAATCGTCCTCTTTCTCTGACTCAATTTTATCTGAAAAAGGGAATAAAATCCTAACATATCCCGCTTTGGTAAACCTAAAATAGCAAAGGACGTAGATAACGGCTTCAAGAAATAATAACTATCAAAATATGTTCAACCTGTTTCATCTTTCTGCATGTATGAAGAAGGGCTTTCTAAAATTGCTGAAACTTGCTGATGACCCTCCTCAGTTCTCTCACGCGCTTTATCAAGAGCGGTTTTTCCCTCTTCATCACGTAATTCTGGATTCGCTCCGTTTTTAAGAAGGACTTTTACAATCTTAAATTGAATAATACCAACATTCTGTAGTACAAGATTACATCGCATACACATAAACACAGCTGACTTTGCGCACAACAAGGAAACTCCTCCTCAAAAATA
>UXUI01008200.1:14659-29101 GCA_900576705.1 Enterobius vermicularis
ATAAGGGACTGCACTTTTTGTCTTTTCATTTCCTGAACCTCAGTTTCGAATAACTTGTTTTTTTTACCGTTTCTCTACACCGTTGTAAATTACTTTAAACGTAGATTACAGTAACCGAAACAAGTGCCACGAGATATGGGCATTCAACAAAAATATTACCGTTATTCTGCTAAAAAGTATATGTGAAATTTAAAGCTACTCACACATTTCGGCTGAAAAAGGCAACGAAGCCCAGAAATTGTAAATTTGACAAATTTGTACGGTAGGTAACAAGTCATAAACACTAGTGACTAAGTCTAGCATACCTTTTAAAAGGTAGCTCGAATAACCATCAGGCAAGTTTGTATGGCGAAATGGCATTATGCAAAAGCTGCTGGAATTCCTTCCATAAGGAAGGACATTTTGTTCATGAAAGATTCCACGTCAAATTAGAAATGAATCCGCGTATACAAAACAACCAACAGAAAACTTTGTAGGAAAATGTGCGAGACGAAGGTTTTTTCCAGTCTTAAGGAAGAAATGAAGTGTTTCAAAGATGCTTTGGAGTTAGTCAGGAAGTCACCACCGTGGTTGTCTGAACGACAGAAGAGCTCATACAGTTGGAATCCTTACAGTTTTGAAGGAGGGTTTGTAGTTTGTGGTCTGTTGTACTTGTTAAGTTCAGCCTGTGTCGTTTTTTGAAAAGTTGGGTTGCAAGGCGTTTTTTTGGTTTTTGAGACTGTCTTGTCTTTTCCTGATGTATGCGCTTGTCTACAATTGTAATTTCAGGTCCACCGCTGCAGTAGCTGGCGAGAACTTTGCAGTAATTGCTAGTGATACGAGAATGTCGCAGTTTGAAATCAACATTTTGACACGTAAGGCTGAGAAGATCTCAGTATTGTAAGCTGTTTTTTTTTGCTTAATTTTGAATCTCTATTAGCGTTTCTTCCAGCAAGGGGCTTCCTTTGTTTCGCGTTGTCCTGCTCTGAAACTTGTTTGGAAGACTTGAGTGCCAGCTTTAGTTGTGGAGAATTTTGGTGTTTGTCACCGATTTTGTTCATTTAGGAATGATTCGATTATTCTCGCTTGTGCCGGGTTTTATGGCGACATTCTGCAGCTAAGACGAGTACTGCAGGTATAAGATCTTGATACAGATTACGAAATTATTGTAGCGTTTTTTGAGTTCCACTCAAATCCTACATTTGTGAAAAGTGATAATTTTGGGAATTTTAACTTTGCTAATAGATACGTTTCACTTTTGCTGCGGGGTACGCCTGCCTATTTTTTGATGATGATTAGCCAAATTACTTTCAGGCGCGACTTCATAAATATCGTTTCGATTATCGTGGAGATATGACTGTGGACTTATGCGCTGAATTGTTGTCTCGAAATCTCTATTATCGGAGATTTTTCCCTTATTACACCGGTGCTATTCTGGCTGGTATAGATGAAAATGGTGATGGAGATTAATAAAGTTTTTATTCTAGAATAGATTATAGAAAAATTTTTGGGTATTTAGAGAAATAGTAGTTCATGATTCTTTCCCCAGCACTAATTTGTTTCTGATGAGGTCATTTAATGTTATTGAGGTTGAACGAATCTAATGTCCAGTTTGTTTATTTGAAACTTAGGAAGACATACATTTTGTTATACAAACGGACTAGCAAGAGCCATGTGCAACTGCGTAAATTTTATTCAGGAAATGGAGCCGTGTTTAGCTATGATCCTATTGGTTGTGTACAGCGTGTCACTTACACCGCATCTGGAAGCGCAGAACCATTAATTATCCCATTCTTTGATTGTCAAGTTAGTCGTTATTGAATTTGGACGCTTCGGTTTCCCTGCGAATTCATTTCTAGCTCGCTAATATAACATAGAATGAGGCTAAGGCAAGCGTCAAAAGATTTTTATGAGGAAGGGGAGTGGTGAGGAGGTGATTCTGTTAGAGTCTTTATAACAAATTATTTCCCGGATGCTTTCCTGAGGTTGGTTCCGGACGGTAAGCTTCTCAAGGATTTTCAGTACAGGTTCTTCCTAAGTTCATCAATACACGGTGTGATTATTTGAGGAAAAATAATGAAAATGAAGAAGGGTAATGGTGTTCTTAAACTGTATTGCGCTCGTTCTCGTGCATGGATACGAGTAAGTGCTCGTATCGTGTGTGATCAGTTGTGTTTCAAAGAATAAGGGTCTTTTGAACCCAGAATTGGATTGATTGTTGCCACTTGTCTTCTAGCAGGTGGTAAATTTTGAGGGGCAAAATTGAAAATGATTGTTTTTTAGCGAATAGAACGCACCGGCGTTCTTGAAATCGTTGAATGTATTTTTTTAGTTTGTTGCATGGACTTGTCTTACTGTAAAGAATTTATTTCAGATAAATCAAGTCACCCAGTCAGATGAAACGGAGAGGATTCCGTTGACTGTTGAACGTGCAACTTCATTAATGAAAGATGCTTTTCGTATGGTTGCAGAGCGTGAAATTGGTACTGGCGATAGGATACATCTCGTGATAGCTGAGTGTAATAAACCCATAAGACAGGTTTATTTACCATTGCGGGAGGACTGATGGCTTCAATTTGGCTGTTGCCGTCTGATTGTTTGAGGCCCTTGTGGAGAAGTTGAAAGGGGAGGTTGAGATGAGATAAGATGTTACATATTTTCTATGATGCAGTCTTTTCTTAAAAAGCAATCGGTTCTTATCTGCTTCTGTAATTTGGTGGAATGTTTTAGTTTTTTCATTCTTTACACTTTTACCCATTTAATTGTGTACAGCCTCTCGCATACACCGCATAAAGGGCATTTTTTTTTTCTTTGAGGCGTTTTGTCAGACACTACCGGTTTGAGGTCGGGTGAGTTATCTACATTGTGTTTTAGTTGGAGGCTGCAAAGGGGTCGGTCGGGCTATTAACGCAGCTATGGTTCCACTTTGGATGGGCCTTAAGCAACTGACAACACTTGTCCTCTGGTTGCCATAGGCAAGCAGGTTTGCTTAAGTCACTGTCTTGTATTGTGGTATGACGTATTGAGTTGTTGTGTTGGACGTGGTGTGACATTGTTATTCTTGGACTGACCCTTTTTTTATTTAATTCAGCGAGAGTAAAGTCCGTACACTCACAGGTGATGTGCCAAACATCTCGGCGAAGTCTACTCGTGTTTTTTTTTTTCTTTTAAGTGGGACGAGCGATAACGTCAATGAGGGCTTGAGAGGTTATAAGGTGGTGCAGTTGACAATGGAATTGACCAAAGCGGTCTAGCAAAATAGTTTACTTCTGCACCCGTAAGAACCACTCACAGATGTTCTGTAATGCTGTTATAAATTGATCATATTTACAATGCTACCAGTCACAAACAAGCAGTAAGGTTCCCATTTCTTTCTACAATGTTCACCCAAAGTTCTACACATTTAGATCAGTTTTATGTACAGAAAATTAATCTATAGGACATCTGCTTTTTTAACGTTTTCGGACTGTCTTTGCCGTTTCCGGAGCGGGTATATGGCGAAGAGCATCGCTCCTGACATCAGAAGACATACGCCGCAAAAAACGAAAGTGAGGTCGTAACTCTTGTCCATTATATCTGCCAACTTTCCTAGAAAATCATTTTGTTGAGGAGAGAAAGACGGGATTAAAAGTGGAGTGGTATTACCTGACACGTACGGTCCAATGAAAGTTGCTAAGCCTTGGAATAAGAGTAGAATGCCGAATGCACTGGTCAACTTGTCCAAGCCGAGCAGATCCACAAGAAGAACAGAAGTCAGACAGACATATGAAGAGATTGTTAGGCCGAATATTGCTGCGTACACCTAAATGTTAGGAAAGTCTTTCTTGGCGAGTTATTTTTTAAGACAATGAACCTACCAGAAGGTTCATGTAAGACTTGTAGACGAATACAAAACAGGTGACCATTCCACAAATGCAAAGTGACACAATATAAATCCAGAGACGATTCCTTTTGACGTCCTTACCAAATTTAGTGGGTAATTTTCGATCCGAAACAATACCAAACAATACCCTACCAATAGTATTAAAAGCTCCTGAAAAAATGAGCCAGTTAGGTTACGCATATGGTCGTAATCAAAGACTGCAGACGTAACTTACCAAAAGCACTCAAGAGGTACGCAGCATTTGCAGGCGTCACACCCATATTTTCTGCATGGGCTGGGATAAACATCAACGGGGCGTTAAAACCAATGCTGGTTAGAAAGTTGGATATTGCAAACAACATGAATATAGGGTCGGCTAGTAGTGTTAAGTCCAATATCTTATTCAACGACCTAAAAGATACCACTCCCATTGTACCGTCAACATCTACAACAACAAAAAAGGTGCCTGCTAAAGACCTAAAGATTTCTCGCATTCTATTTCTTTCTTGTGAAACATATCCATTCGCATTCTTGTCAGCAACCCCATCTAAAGCTGTGTTATCTTCTTTCAGCATAGTCAAAGATCGAAATTTCTCATGATTTTTTCTTGGTAAAGACGTTACAGATCCAGTATAAAAAACATCCTGAAATAAGAACTACATGGTTGGACTGCACCTTTCAAAGGATCATCAAACGAGTTAGCAGTCAAGACCTTCATATTAAGGAAACCAGTAGACTCCATGACAGTAGGACGCGAACTGATGTCAAACAGAGACTTAGACTTCTTAGCTTCTTTGAAAGTAGAGTCGAGATTGCCGTTTAGCACAGTATGACTTAGGTAAGGACGAGATTGTTTGTCAAGAAGAGCTTCTTCCTCCACATTCTAAAACAGCTATAATCCAGAAAGATGCCCGTTTACTGCAAAAGCTTACTTGAAAAATCAAGTGCTTTCAAATACATTCATCTAAATGCCGCACCAACCCCAGATAAAAACCAGTCTACCTTGTGTGAAACATCTCCACCTGCATTAACATCAGCTTTAACCGCCTTAAGTTCTCCTTTCTTCTCTTCGATACTTTTGTCCTGATCCTCAACTTTCACGAAAGGCAATGGGCGGAAAGTGCTTCCACATAAGGCACAAAGAATCAAAACAACTGGAAAGCAAGAAATGCTTAATAGCAATCAAAATTGAAATGTTACGTACTGTGCGTCCATTCTAGTTTGAAAAGTAAGTCAGGATATAAAGATTCAGTGATACCTGTGTAGAGGTAGAAAGCCCCATGCCAACCCCATATGGTGATAGCTTTTGCTGCGAGCGGTGCAAAAACTAGAGTGCCTACTCCAGCTCCACAGACAGCAATTCCTGTTGCCATAGCTCTGTAAATGTAGTTCTAAATGGCTGAAAAATGTTACTCAAGTCGCACAGTAAAAGAAATTTAAAAATACCTCTTCTTTTCAAAATAAACTGTAACAATAATAATCGCTGGGCAGTACATGAATCCAGCTCCACAGCCCATCACACATCCTACTGAAACCCACAAGTACTTTACCGAGGTAGCCCTTAATGAAGCTAGGCATCTGAAATCCAGTCAAGTTCACTTTTTTATCGTTCTCACCCTTCTGCCCTTCAAATAAAAACCGTACCCAAGCGTTGATATAAACGACCCAACTATTGTGGTCAGACGGCAACCAAATCTATTAGCAAATGCTGATGCTATAGGTCCGACAGACAACGTTATTCCTGCTAAAAGTCCAACAATCAATGACGTCTCTGCGTTGTCAGAATTGAACTCCTGAAAACCTTGTTTTTAGTTACGCCCCTTCAAACTGAAAAACAAGACATACAGACCTTTGCAGCAAGTGTGGTGGGCGACATTATCTATCAAAAACTAGATGACAAAAAAGCTATTGACAAGTGCGAACGCTAAGGGCCAGTCCATCACGACTACACTTCCATAACCAGATAACTTACAAGCAATAGTCTCGGTCGAATCAAACAAGGTGTGACAATACTACGCAACATTAAAAGTAAAAGGTACAAAGTGGAAGCCGAACAAACTCACGGTCATGAAAATGTTGAGAAGAATTCCAAACGAGTACACAATACCATCAGCGAATACATGTATCAAGAACGACCCAAGTACCACGATCCAGCCCCAACCACCGTCCACTCGTGGCACCCAAATTGACATATCGCGAACATGGGTCATTTTCAACCTATCAATTCTACCTCTCCAGCTGCTGCTCCTGTTTTCAGTCGGAACTCTAAAATAAACTGATAACTGCCAGAAAAAATCAGCGAAAACTACGTGAAAGTATCCATCAACAAATTCTTACTTAGCGATAAGTTTCTTCGCAACAGTTCTTCCCAGTCTCAGTAAACACAAATTTACGGATACATAGCATATTTAAAAAGCGCTAACTTTCAGGTGATTTAGGTTACAAAAAATTCCCGAAAGCTAAGCATAATCAATCTCATAATAACCACAAATAAATCGTTTAAGATAATCTGAATAATAACTTCATTTAAAATGAGACTGGAACGTAAACGGAATATTCACTATATTCAAATGCTATCTAATATTTTAAAGAAAGAATTACTGTAACTTTATACCCCGTAAACTTATAAACAAAAATAAACTTCTTTTTCAAACATCAAGTTTGAAGAACTAAACAGAAAATTTTTAAATAACCGACTCGAACCAGTCCGGCAAATACTGGGAGGTTAAAATACAAGTTCAAGGCAAATGTGCTTCCTCAGAGTTAACTGTAAATAGTTGGAAGACTTAAAAATCTCTTCATTTTGCAACCTAATAGATCCTCCTGTAGATCTAACCGAAAAGTCCGCTACAGTACTCGAGCTAGAAGAAGAACTTACTGCTTCCACGGTTTTTTCATTTTCAAATTACCAACTCCAGCTGGCTGACATGTGTAACAGTACGGATTACAAAAAAGGTCAAGTAATTTATACAACCTGAAATCGCTCACAAATTTCCACTTTGTAACCAACCAAAACCCTGCTATTACTGACCAGGTCCGTATCAATTAGTTCTGCTAACAGTGATATTTTTTTTAAGTGAATAAATCTAAACCATTACTACAACTTTTGCGAAGCCTGAACTCTGCTACTAGTTCGAAAAATCTCTTGTTTCATTCTGACTGTGAGATAGAATAAATAGTATGTTTCATTGAGATGTTGCCTGCCAGTTCGAAAAAAAGAATGGGAGTCAAACACTGCAGCGAAAGACTAGGTATTGTCTAAAAAACGACCACTCTGTTTATGATTAAAATAAACTGCTTTCACTTCGGCACTGACCTGCCCTTAATCCAGTTCCACGTAGGGAGAAACCAAAACCGGACCCAAACAATTTTTCATCTCCCTAAATACTCGCTTTTACTCATTTTGCATTAATGCTCTTACTGAGCCGTAGCTAGACGCCTATCTACTAAGCCATCAGTCATCCAACTTTCTGAGCCAGCCTTGCTGGAAAAACGGCCGTCATCGAGACAACCGATCACCAGTTCGCTCTTCTAACACTGCCAACATTAATGGCCAACTTTCCTGGTCAAATATTTATTGGGACAAGGAATGATTCTTCTTGAAAAAGCCGTAGGCATGCACTTCCGGATCCCTCATGCAATGGTTAGCCCCTCTCAAAGCGCTTTCTTTGACTTGCTCTTTTAACCTGATTGTCACGTAAACATCTAAAAGTTCGTCAGCTTTTCAGAGCTACACTGTTCGCCAGACAAATGACCTTTTGGAATAAGTCTTCACAGTACTTTCAAAAAAGATTTAAAATGCAGTGATCTGGAAGTGAGAGAAAAGCATTACTGAAGGCCTGCAAGCCTTTTATACCTTCTCTCAAATCTAATTCTTCTGCTTACTAAAATCATAAATAAACAGAAGATCCCGTAATGAAAACAACCATCAAAACTCATTTTTCTTTCACTCTTTCAGGAGACGCTTCTAGAACAATTGTTGCTGCAAGCAAAAAATTGCAACTAAACTACAACACTCGTCTTGCTGAGGCTTAATCTTCAACAGACTCCTCACTGAAACCAAAAAAGAAAAAAAAAAATGAAAACCTTAGAATATGATTGCGCCACCTGACGGCGGACCAGACCTTTTTTTTACCACGTATCTCAAATTTTCCCCATTCTGCTGAGTTATAGCGTGTGGCATCGTGTGTGCAAGACCGGAAGGTTACTTCACTGACCTATCTTGAGTAAAATAGACTCCGTTCTGGAGTGGCGGCGAATCTGAACTGATTCCAGCCAATCACTTTAGAAATTTAATACTTCTTTAGTTCAGTACAAATTTAAAAACATTTGGAATCGTTCTGAAAAACTTGGAACATTTTAGATTACCATCATGGGTTACAAAAATGATGTGAAATGCTTACCACCAAGCAAGGGATAAGTTGCACTTTGGATAAGGTGAACGTGACGTTACCTCTGCGGTGAAATGTTGTCTTTCGCTACTCGCGCATTCGCTTCAGCAACTAACTTGTCATCAATACCTTCAGCTTTAAATCTGTTCATCTACAGTGCCTCAGGGTTGCTGCTCAATTCTCCAACAAAGGAGAGACTAGTGACTGTTTCTCACCGTATTCTTCGTGACCTCCTCTCATTCCCTCAATTTTGATCCATTTTCTCTAGCCATTTGAAATGTATTTGCCTCAATGGAAAGAATACTACAACGGGAATTATCGTCACAAAACATGGGTCAACGGTTGACCATTTTTTAACTCACTTGACGCCAGAAATTCTGCGCTACTTTTACTTTTTATAAGCAATGTTAGAATTACAGTGTTTCAAAAGTAAAAGAGACGCTCTTTAAAGTGATCCTAGAAGTGTTTAACTCTGTGGTAAATAACAAAATCACAAATTTTTAGGTCTGTACCTGCTCGAAAAATTTCCTAATTTTTGGCAATATGGGAAAGTTACAATTTTTTCTGCAAAGGAAACACAGTGAAGTGATTTTTCACATCCACAAGCCCAAAGCCAAATTCAACTAATTTGTTAAATTCAACAAAAAAAAAAAAAAATCACAGTTAACAATTACCAAATAAAAAAGATGCGCAATATTTAGGTTTAAAATTACACTTCAAATGAAAGGCCGATTAAAATCTTGTTTTTTCTCGTTTTTTCAGACTCAACTAGATTTTCATAACTGATTTGTGTTCGATAAACATTTCTATTCACATCAGTTCTTCGATCGCTACCGTTTCAAAAACAAAAAAAAAACCGGCAAAAGAGCAGGGAGAAAAGGTAAACAGAAGTGAAACTAAGAGCGTTAAAACTGCTGAAAGCCAAATTTGTGTTCTTTACAAAATGATTCTATACATTTCGCCTCAGCGAATAAACTGCACCTACTGAAAGTTGCCTTCTGCTCAACCAAATGTAAACAGTCCTGTAACCATAATGTTGATCATCGATCAGCACAACAAGCAATGTTCTACACACATTAAAAAATACTAACTGCTAAGAGCTCGACAAAGCTATGTATCTTTCAGACGTGTAAAATCCCACCAAAAACTAGGCAAAAAATATGGGCTTTGTTTTCTTTGCTCCACTGAACTTCCCAAATACATCAGAATAAAGTCGATCTTTAACACACCAAAATAATAAAATCTGCTGGAAATTTTGATAAATAAAAAATGTGTATTTTTCGAAACAATGACGAAAAAATTAGAAGAAAAAGAAGAGGAAGCTTTGAATAGAATAGAACTGTCATAGTGCAGTCACTCATGTTCCAATGATAGGAACTTTTTTTTTCAACTAAAAGTTTTCATAAACAGGCATTCAATCACAGCAGTCTGATTTTGGACTTAACAAAAAATTTAATAGGAAGAATGAAAAGAAAATAGCATTCTCCTTTCCCAAGCCGTCGTTGTGACCATTTAGACAGCTTTATATGTGGCAACCGCTTTGACGCATCCAAAACGGAGATGACAGTAGGGCAACAAATCCAATAACTGTACAAAGTTTATAATTAATGTTATTCCTATTATTTATACGTTTTATATCCATTGCAATCGATGCGCCGAAATATTGTTGAAAAATAGAAAAGTAAAATGAAAAATTCCACCACTTTCACCAATTCAGTGGATATTCTAATTCTGTTGCACCAAACAATAATTAAATTACGCTTTTTACGTCGTCCTTCTTTGCTTCGTTCACTGGTTAAACCAACAGTGAAAAGGTTTACAAATCCATTACAGGACAACCAAATAGCGTTTTTTTTACTAAAATTACTACCAACAAAATCAACACTAATAAAGCGCCTTTTAGCCCCAATTACGTAGATTTTACAGAAAAATGCTGCTGCCTGCATAAAGCGTTGTCGCATACAGCAGTTCTATTGTGCCATAATTCCCTAAACCCAAAAAATGTGTATCACAATATGTAAACTTCCATACCCTACCTCCCAACCTTGAAAAAAGTTCGTTAGTAAATTCAGTAAAAATTAGATATCTAAATGGTTGAAAAGATATCTTTTCAAACTTTAAATCCCTAAACAACACGTATACATGCTGGTTATAGTTTTTGTGGTATAATATAGTATCAGCTTGAGCATTATAGTATGATGTGAGCAGTTTGTATTTTGTAACATGATTTGTGATAAAGGTTACTATCAACCTGCTAACTATTACATTAGACACAGTTACACTATAATAAATTATTGAAAGCGTCAATAAAACAAAAAAAAAAAAAAGCAAAATTAAAATTAAAAGCCCCTGAAAAGAAAAAATCTTCATCCAAAAAAGCTGTAGCTGATATTGATATACTTAACAGCACCTTGGGCAAGACAGGAATAAGATGTCGGTACTTCTGGACTGGTCAACATCTGCTTGCCGCTCAGGAACAAAATCTACACCTCAGGTAGCAAGATGACGGTCTGAACAGATTTTGCAAACGACTTTGCAGTACAACTCAGTGACAAACTAAATTCAAATACAGTGGTTGACAAGAATAGCAAGAAGAGCTGTTTGTTACTGTACCTCTACTGCAATATGGTAACGTTTCAGACGTATAAGAGCGGTAAAATACTTCAGTAAACAATAGGGACAAACTAGAAAAGTGCAGCTGTTTTTTTTTTTTTTTTTCAGAGGTGAAATGCGGTAACTAATTACTGATTACACAGTAATTATCAAATAAACTGCTGTTTAATTTCTTCAATTTTATCGTCACAGAAAATCGTCAGTCAAATACTTAATAAACTGTTACTGTTACTGTCGTAATATTTTACCCTAAAAACTTTTGCTTCTGTAAATTATGACAGTAAAGAATGAAAACTAATTTATGCATTGCTGCTTTAAAAACTGTTAAGTTACTTTTTGATTTTAGCACATACAACATTAAACCGATTGGTATAAGCGAAGAAACTGAGAACTTGAGTGAAATATCCCCCCCCAAAAAAAAGCAGTTAAATAAAGAAAAGAACTTTGAGTTGAGAGTTTTGTGCTATTATTGAAACTACAAAAACATCCTCATCGTGTAATTTATTTGAAAGGAAGTTAAGTGAGAGTTAAGTGCATTTACTCAGATATCCACTGAGAACCTCAATCGGATAATTCGAGCAAAGTTGACAGAATACGAATAGTGAAGAAGAAAGCAACGTATACAGTACCCAAACACCTCATATTTAGCTAAATTAATGACACTGAATTGTGGAAATCAACTCCGACTCCTTCATAATTCTGTTCTCACTTCACGCCAAATGACACACTAGCAAACCAAACGCTTTGTCAAGCCTAATCAAATTTCTAATAATAACTGGCACTGATAATAATTTTTCTGAATACGTTTTTAACCACTACGATAGACAGAAAAAATTCTATCATTGAACAACAAAAGCTCTCTCGTCTTCTGAAAACTAATTCAACTTAGAAGACCCGAAACCATGTATAGCTTACAACATTAAAAACAACAAACATGTTATTTTCCCCCACCTATCTTTCTATAATTTTATTGCCGTTCTGTTACTATCATTTAAAAATTCAACTGCATTGTATAGATATCACTAACGTCACAAACCAAAAAGCGCCATTGCAAGAACTATCTTAAAGAAGAAAATTAAAAAAATTGTTTTAATTCCAAATTATAAATAACAAATACTTTGATCTTCAACAATGGCCTGCCGTCTGTTCTAACTGGTCAACAGCGCGACGGAATCTGAGAAATGTTGAAACAAAATAATTTGAGGTTTCAGGGGAAAGTCGACAGTAATCTACAGTTAGAATCTCCCAACAACTAAAATGAACTCAGAAATAACCTGAAACAAAAAACTGTTCCTACCCATAAAAGTATCATTTTGTAAAAAGAAGGAATTCATAAGTAAGACACTGGGAATTATTTGAGAGATAACATTAATCAAGAAGTTATCACAAGTTACTTCTGTGACTGTTATTAAACAAAGCTAAAAGAACAGTCTCAAGCCCTTGGCTTTAGAGAACTAAATTTCCAGTGAGAAAAATTAAGTAAAAAAAGTACTGACGAAGTATTGACGAAGAAGATGGAACAGGTGCTTGAAAATGGATCACTAGCAATTAAAAGTACCGGTAAGTTCCGACGACAAACTACAAAAAATTAACAGCGAACACCAACCGAGTATAAGAGAGAATTATTTAAAATATTTAGCATAAACAAAATGCTTTTCTACCAAAAAGTTTTTAACTAAGAAACAGTTTATCTAAAGTACAGAGGAAACATTTTTGAACCAAACGATCGTTTTTTCTGCCTTCTTAAATGGATGAGACAACAAACATGCTACATGAAACAATTTACGTCTGTATTATGACGAACCAGTGTTTAAAATTTCGGTCAGTCAAGCATAATATCATTTTAGATGATTCCATAATTCAGAATACTGCCAATCTTATGACCGTCAGTTGGTTCTGCCAGCAGTGAACACTGTAACATTAATTCATAGTTGCTGCACCACAGAAAGAATCCCTGCTGCTTACCCACAGATTGCAGATCCACAAAATGCCTGTTACATCTGAAAAACTGCTAGTTGATTAGCTATTTAGCTAAATGGTGATAAATGCCCACAGATACCGCCATACCGGCCCAAACTAGCCTTTTGTTTCTCAGTCAGTAGAAATGGGGAAGAAACGTTGTGATCTGTATTTGCAAAAAAATTGAAAAATTTCACCTACAAGAACTGAATCAATAGCTTTAATACAACAAAAATTTTGGTCTTTAAAAATTATTTAAATAACGTGAACGTAAATAAATGTTCTCTTTCGTTCGGACTAAAAATTTAAGAATTTGTTTTGCTGCTCTCAAAAAAAGTATTTTAAAAATCAAGGAGCAAAATAATGAAAAAAAAGCAGCAAATCAAACATGCAGATTGACAGAAACGATCAAATTGGCGTCTGCTGAGCCAACAACAGTTTAAAGAATCTTTTGCAGGCTCCTCTTGCTTCCTCTCTTCCCCCTTCCCCACCCTCTTCCCTTGTTCTATTCCGTTACCATTGTACAGATTGTAAAATGTTCAATACCCGACCGCGAAGAATAATTTGATTTTTACCGAGAAGTGAAAGCATAAAATAGAAATATGTCAACGCAAACATTTTTGAAATTATGACGCATTTTAAGGTAATTTGCTTCAGTCATTTATCAACCTTCATCCTTCCAACGTTTCTCCGCCTTTCCTCGTTGCTCAATTTTCTAACTTTATTCTACAAACGGCAGAAGCCGTACTGTTTATAAAACAACCAAATTTAAAAAAGACAAGTAGACAATAAACCGTAGAAAGTTAAATAAGGAATTTTACTCCTCAATTCTAAAATTACATGACTTCTTTCACTTCGGAGCTGATCAAACTATAATCACCTTCCAAGTTGTCAAACCTTGACAGTTTACAGTGAGCTTCCAAAATAACTCTAGACTTTTTTCCCCCACCAATGCCAAATGACTTCTTTGCTGTTGCTACCGCAAACAATTTGTCATAAATGTGAAGCAAAATTAAAACTCTTTCAACCGAAAAAATATATCCAAAATACATTAAAAACCAAAACAAGAAAAAACCCAATATGAGTTATGGTTTCCGGTTGATAATCTTCCCAGATGCATTTTTTAATCAGTTTTCAAGAATAACTGCCAACAAAGCAGTAATGGTAAATAAACGTTAACTGACAATGACCAACGTTGCTTGTCTTCTAACAATGGCAAACGATCTTTATTTATGCAAATAAGGGCTGGAATCCAAGTGTTCAAATAAAAGCAGCTTAAATCGTAACAACTGTGTTCCATCTAACTAAATAACCAAGAAAATAATCAACACTTTTTATACAACAGTTGCAAAAGTTGTATGTGATAACAAGAGCTGAGGCGTAACAACGTATCAATAGCTTTCCCAATCCCGATTTCCTTTCCCCGTTTGTCTCCCAACTTCTCAGAACTAATAAACTGCTCATCACTCTAGTCTGCAGTCATTCAAGCAGCTTACTTAATACTTGTCCAGAAAAATTCCCTTCCGTAAACTTCAAAAAGCTCCACCTGTGACAAAATAATCAAATCCTCAAATATAAAGAAAATGAAGAATAGAAATTGACCACTAAAAAATGACAATTCAAAATTAAATAAGCAGA
>UXUI01008202.1:12822-23982 GCA_900576705.1 Enterobius vermicularis
TTTTCCTGTGAGCCTGTTGCAGATCCGAAACACTTCTCGTGTATCCAAGACTTTTTTCTAGAACCGATCTGTACTTCTCCGACAGCTACAGTAACGAAATATTGAAAGTTAGTTCCATTAGAAGTTGCTGGTCTTTTTCGCGCGAATTCATATTTTTTGTATTTCCCTTAGAACTTTATTTCGTCACAGTCTTCACTGCACAGCCAGGTTGTATTTGTTATAATGACCTAGGAACGGCATTTTCAACTATACAAGTTTGGATTGGGAGGGCTGAAGATTCTTGCGATGTTATCAGTGGTCTCTATATTTCATTAATATAACAGTGTAGCTGTTTTTGTCACCAATACTGATTGTTTGATTAGACGTTAAATTGGCTGCTGAACGCTTCAAATGCAAGAAACCGCTGTTCTGTTTGTAATTCATTGGCATATTAAAAGGCGTATGTGGAGAGAGGCTTTGAGAAGTGTTTTACTTCTTCAACTAGATTAGTACAAATAGATACTTCACTCACAGTGCAAACCAGCATGCTTCAGAGGTTCATTCGTAGAGCATTATAACAATCATAGGTTTCCTTTCCGGGATAAGCAACCAAAACTGGTTGCGAGGATATATCCATATTAGGCTTCCTGTTTAAAGCTTTGATTCATGCTATCAGATACACATTTCCTTTTGGCGGGATACTGAGCAATTGGCAGAAAGTGAAATGTCCTTTACTGCAGTGCTCGTTTCTTATGTCGCGGCGTTGTTCTCGTAGTTTCCTGCTAATTTAACCGTGAATTGTTTTCTTTTTCTTATCCGCAATTCTCCTCATAATATAAAAGCGATTTCAAGGTTGCAACTTGAGACAGTTTACTCGCCTTGAGTGTACAGTTTTGTCCAGAAGGGGATGCAAAAATCACGCAAATCATGTATATATACATATAGATAATTATACATAGATATTTTCCAGATCACTCTTTTCTTAAGCGATTGAGGTCTTGTTGATGTTCCCTTAAGTTGCAGCCTCATTTTTACAACCTATTAAGCTTTCAGTAATGATTTTTTTCTGGCATGCTTTCTTCCTGTTCTCTACCGCGCAGTTATACTGAAAGCTGGTTTTAGCGAGTAAGACCTGAATAAAAAGACGTAAACAGTCATTTTGAATTCCTCTTTGAAAATTGAAACTTTTTCACTAGGTCTTGTGCCTTGGCGGTTCAATGACAATCATTTGTTCACTGCTTGAAATGTATTCCAAGCACATTTTAGTCGTTTACTTGGCGATATGTTTCTTCTGAAAACTGCAAATTTTGCCAGATTCCCGCTCAACATGCTTACTTAAGAGTCCTGTTGGAATCTGGTGTGAGAACTTTTATTGAGCGGAAATGCCGGGGTCTAAGGGAGTCCAACGTTTTTTGTGTATTACCACCTATATTATAGAAGTGTCATATGACCTACTTCCGTAAACATATGCTAACCTTTTTTTCACACGTCTGTACGCGCTGTTTATCAATGTTTTATCTGTTCGTTTTTTTCAACTCCTCGCAATTCAGTCCTTTCGGCTGAGATTTTAGCGGAAATAAGGGAGTATTTTCAGCTTTCAAAATGTCTTTTAACCTAATTACTGTAATTGCTTCGTTGAATGCCCCCAGCTCGTCAACTTTTATAAAAAGTAACTTTGGAAATGTGGAAGAACCTTGCGTGAGTAGGTTTGTAGCCTCGTAAAACGGTGGCGTTCTGAGAGAACAAAGTATTTTGTGCTGAGTAAGAGAACATTAAAATTAGTACTGAAAAGTAAAAAGTATCAAAATGGAACCGAACGGATGACCTGAGGAAAAAGGGGAAGTATATTCTTGACCTAATTCCCAGTATTTCTTCTAAATTTTCTTTTCTCGTGTGCATTTAGACATACATCATGAGGCATCGTTCTTCATCTCGTTGTGTAGTCACTGCGGTAGTTTGCTAATTCAGGAAGACTGTTGCTACGTTTTTCATTTCTTCCATTGCTCATGATCTGTTGCTGACAAGTGTGCGAAAAAGCGTAACATGAACGAGGAAAGTGATGAAGAACTCGCGGACAAAAAAAAAAGTATGGTTCTTTTTTTTAGTGACGTGAAAGACTGACTACTAAGCTGATTATCACCTTTCACAGCGAAAATGAGGTTTATGGCGGAAGGACAGAAACGAAGGCTGGATGCTTCGGAATTGTATAGGTTGAGGAAGAAGGTGAAGAAACTGGAGCAGGTGTGTTCTGAGTATGCCTCACGCCAGGCGGTTGCTACTCGGGAAGTAGCGTGTCAGACGACTCCGGAAACTCGAGATGTCAGATTGGAAACGACGCAGCAAAGAAAAATCTTGCGAGTTTATAGGATCCCGGGAAAACTAGTGGTAAGAAAAGAGGCACTGGAATTTAGTTCACCAGTGTAAAACCAATTCCAAATTGTAATTAACCAGTTTCAGTGGGCTAGGCCCCCTAAAATTGTGACTTTCGTGAAATCAGAGTGCGGTCTCCGAAATGTCAGGAGAAATGAGCCGTCCGCGACGCAAAACGCCAGTGAATGACGAGTGTAATTTGAGCCCGCATGTTTTCAAATTACTTATCATTTTGTAAATAGTCTGGGAGTAATTTGCGAAATAAAGTTGTTTTCACAAAAGAATCAAGGAGTAAGTAGCGCCTGTCGCGAATGCATCTGAACCAGATACTGGAGGATAGAAAAATGAATTATTCAGAAGTGAAAAGTAAAGTATGATACATAAACACACTGTAGTTCGAATTCAGAGTAGCACATTTCTGAGTAGCTAGCGAGCTCCAATACGGTATTTTCCTCGCCGTACGGAAAGTTTCTGCGATAAATTGGAAACGAATTTTGTCACGTGTTCTGTAATTTGTGATCGAGACCAAACTCATTGGGACTCAGTAGTTTTTTAGATTTTCCGTGTATTCCACTTTGGAATAAATATTGCAGATTTAGTACCGCTAAACATGTGTATAGGGAATATAGAAGCGGAATTTCAAAGCAAAAAAATTCCTTTTTGGACCTTGAGAAACGTAAACTTTTTTGCTTCCCAAAATATAAATTTTCTACTGCGCTTCTGACTTGTGAGCTATGCGCTTAGAAGCGAAGCGAAACTAGTAGGAATGCAGTGTTGTTAAAATCATCGTACATATTTTAAGGTGGGATAGTCATTTTCAGCTATAGAACTTGTTATGAAAAATCGAGGACTGTCACTGACATTCATTACGCTTTAAATGCTAGCGACTGTTCAAAATGGATGCAGTTTGCATGAAAAAAACTAGCTAGTTATCACTCTTTGGTTACAAAAAATTTGTTTTCATGGCCTAAGGCGTCAGAATAAGAACTTTACGTAATGTAGAAGAGGCTTCTGGGCTGTCGAAAGCATCTATTTAATGGAAGTCTCTTATGTTTCGTTCCCTCTAATCAAACCCGAGCTGAGCTCAATGTTCTTTTGCTAACCATTCACACTACAGGTATTCGATATGGCGCTGACTCTCACGTCCCCTGAGCTATGTAACTGATTTACTTAAAATTCTCTCGCCCAGTCGTGTTCGTTAAAACACTTCTTTTGGACAACACCCAATTCCCGTTTCCTATCATGCTCTTCCCAATTGGACTGCCATCCACTTCGCTTATTTAGGACTGAAGAAACTACAGATACTTCTATCTGTAACAGTACTAGCCAGAAAAATATGAAACGCTAATCAGCTCGTACTTCAGAAAGATCTTCCAAAGGAGTTCCAAAGGAGCTAACTAGAAGATACACAATCAAAAAGGTCATTTTAATCAGTTAATGAAAACCACTCCAACGCACGACGACAGAAACGATGGATAAAAGACATCAATAAGTAACCAAAACCACATAATAACAGATGAGTAATAAAAAACGAGGGCTTTCAGTTGTCTATTCATTTCAAAGCCCAAAGTTCATCTTTGCAAATGTAACTTTTAGCAAGTCTCAAGTACAAAAAAAAAATGCTGAAACCGCATATCATACCACGAAATACCAAAAATCCAATGAGTACACTTTCACTTCAAACCATATGTTTAATCAAGGATGACAAGAATTTAAACCATCAGTTTTTAAGCATCTATATCAATGCATCATCAACACATATAAACAGACATAATAAGTTAAAACATATTAAACCAAACAATATAAGTGGTAGTAACTGTAAGTACCACTGGCTTAGTAAGATAATACACCATAAAAACAAGCTAATCTTGTCTTATCGTTGAGTACACTTAGAAGAGATATTTACAAATTTCGAACAGTTACATAATTTGAATCATTTGAAGGTATTCCCAACTGTAACGCCAACGTCTTGCTCAAGCACCTTTTTGTCTGCAGCCGCATAAACCCATCTGCACATTTTTTGTACTGATAACGAGTAAAACCTACAGGGACCTTACACTTATGTTTCTTCAAAAGATGGCGGCTTAAACCAAACCCGTTAGCGTACCGAGCCTCACACAAATGGCATAAATGAGTAAAAGGTTGGTATCCCTGAAAATGAATATTTTTTCAACCCTCTAAACTTTGAGCCAATAACTTTAAAGATTGTCAGATATGAAACACCATGCTGTTTTACTACTATTCGCTGATATTTTTGTAGTACAACAACAATGAAAAGTACGGGCTTATTCATTACTTTGCTACACCCAATCCTCTTCCTAAATGAAAAATAAAATAAAACATCATCGAACAGTCCCCTACATGCCCAGTGAATTTTGTCAAAACAGATTCAAAAAGAAACGCGCCAACCTCTTTGTGTTTCCTCATGTGCGTAACCAACTGTTTTCGCCAGTGGAACTTGTCACCACATTCAGCACAAACATGAGCAAGGTCATTGGAGTGTATTGCCCCAACGTGTCGATCCAAGTCAGCTTTTTGTGCAAACCTACAATACTTATCTTCTTAAAACATCTTCATCCAGGCATAAATCGTTCCTGTACAGAGATCAATGAACAAATTATGATGCTAAATAACTGCTACTATTCACCGTACGGACAAGACTGTTAAATATACAGTATCTGGCAGTGGTTTTAAAACCACACTCAAATACTGTATTTATAAGACTAATTTAAACAGCTTAAAGAGAAGGTAATAAACTGGAAAAAAGAGCAAAAAATATGACACAATTTTCTTCAAAACAATTGAAAAGTTGTGTGAGTATTCAAAATGAAAAATAGTAGAGCAAAAAAACAAAAATTTAATGCAAAAAGCAAGCTAAATATGAGTTAAAGTTTTCAGCTGGGACTGCTAAATATTAAATAGGTACTAATGCCGCTGAAAAAACTACCTTATTTTTGAAAATGATAAACTAGCAAACAGAATCGTAATGAATAAACTTTTCCAAAGTTACGCTGTAAAATGTCAAACACCTGCAACCTTCAGCAACCTTAAGTTTTTCAATCTCCAGTAAATTAGCACTTTCTAGTAAAAGGCATGATCCCAAAGCAACCTGACAACTGCAATTTAAAACACAAAGCCTATAAAATAACACCTACTTCCGGCTGCAAAGGTTGCAGCAAAACTGCCGAAGGTTTGCGTGAACATTTAGTATATGTCTATGCAAAGCCGATGGACAGTCAAGAGTAACAGAACAAAACTGGCATTTATAATTCATAACATGTCGTCGAATATGTTCCCGCAAAAGCCTCTCCGAATTGAAAGTCTTCTGACAAAAATGACAAGCGACAGCGCTAGAAGTTGCTGCATCATCGCCTGAACCATTTGAAGGTTAAAAAAAAATGCTCAACAAAATCAACAAGGAGTGGTAAACACGTGTTACTAGTAACTCCCAAAACCCCTGTTACAATAAATATATTTCAAAAAAATTCCGGGAAATTTTTAAAAAAGCTATAGCTACTTTTCAAACATACCATTTGGTGACAGTTTCCTCACCATATGGTTGAAAAGCTTTGAATTATTGGAGAAGAACGTCCCACAAAATGGGCATGCTGTACTTTTATCTCCAGAATGATGGCGTACATGTGTACGCAAGTTAGATTTGTTTCGAAAAGTCATCTTGCACCCTGCAAAGAAATAGACTTAAAAAAATAAGAAAAGAAGAGTAAATAAGAAGTTTTGCCACCACATTATTTAACAAGCGCTAATAAACGAGATGGGATTTTAGCTTCAAAACTGAGTTAGAAGACTGTTTAAAAGACGAGGCAGTAAGCAACTAATAAGATAAAATCATTTGCATTAATCAGCGGAAACGAAGCAGGGTATACCATTCCATCCGCAACTATACAACAACCGATGATCACGATCACTACTTCGCAAAACATTAAGGTGTTCCTGAATGTGGTCCGCATAGGAAACAACATCATCAAAAAAAAGCTGCAAAATAACACGACCTGAACTGCAGAGACTAAAAGAAAGAAAGAAAAGTGTATTGACAGACAAATAAAAAGATCTTGGCTACTTTCAGAAATGCTGAAAAATCCTAAATTATCATTCAACGCCATAGAAGTGAAGTTACTATGACTCAATTTCCATACATAGTTTTGATAACGATCATGATAAGGTCATAGCTATATAATCCATAAAGTGAACAAATTTTAACTACCAAACCAGTTTTCCCTACTCCTCAAGAGGCCAATTTCCAAGAGTAACTTATCTCTGTGAAATAGCATTTTTGGGCCCCGTTGTCATAATTTTTAAAATAAAAATGAATTACAACAAACATGAACATGACAGGTGATGTAGCTTAATTAGAAAGAAATGTTGCATACTAGCAATTTCTTCCCTACCTAAAACGTTAAAGCGACATAGGGTCCATAAGCAGCAGTAAGGAAAAGAAAGCCATCTTATAAAATATCTACAAATTGTTAATCCTACTAAGTCGGTGCGATAATACCAAAAATAGTCATTTCACGAGCAATATTACCAAGACAGAACAGAAAAATCGCACTCTTTCCAAGCAAGAAATCTTACGTTACATCCTTCCCATTCACAACGCAAGAGTGTCCCATCATAAACGAGTTTTGATGAAGCCGGAAAACCGCAGCTGAAATGCATTCAAAAAGGCCGTTAAAAAATTTGTTGTAGATTACAAAAAAAATAATACATAAAACTCATGAACGTAAATTTTTAAACTTATGTGGATAAAAATTTGAGGCGAAAGCCTTTAAATAGTGTTATATGTATCTAGTATAAATACAAGGCCATATTCTTCTTAAATTGCGTACCTCTCCAAATGTGCAAGCTCGTTTTTCTTAGTAATAGCAATCAACCCAGCATGCTGTCTTTGAGCGTGGAATATATGCATATGCAAGTGGCGCTGAAGTTCTACAGTAGATGACAGAAAATGAGCACATCCTTCAACTGGGCAAACATTATTGTCGTTATTGCTAACATCTAAAAATAAAGTAAAAAACCAAACTAAAAAATGAAGAAAAAACACCTTGTCGCGTTATCTATTCTTAAACTGTCGCTGAAATGCTCCCCTAAATACCTCAATTAGAAAAACTATCACCGCTTGGTAACTGCTGAATATGCTCTTTGATGTGGTTCGTCAGCTCCTCCAGTTTTTTAAAACAGCCGCAGCAGTTGACTAATAGACAACGGCATTTGATCTAAATGAATCTGATTGGTTTTTAAAGTTATTTTTATAGCCAAATAGAATCCCTTAAAAAGTCTTCAAATAATGAAATACCTACCACGTCATCCTTGCGAAAGACCCATGAAAACATGTAATCGTTTTGAACTTCCATAATGCCAAATATATCTGCTTCTTTTAGTACTTTTTCTGGCTAGAAGCAGTAATTGTTTTTAATGTTATCCTCCTTGACGGTTCAAATGCACACGAAAGGGTGCACAGTCAAAGTTTGCACCAACCGACCCAACCAAAAACGATGTAAAGGCACCTGTCACTGGAAAAAACTTAAGCATTAATTTCACAATCCGAGAACGGATCACCAACGTATCGTCTAATGGACAAAGTTTGTACATGTTCATGCACAACAATGAAAGATCCATCCATAATTCAGTCTGGGTTTTGAAAGTATACGTCCAACCCAGAGGAACCAAAGAAAAAAAAACTGCCCGACCATGGCATCACGCAAACAGAGCTCGAATGTGCCCGAGTTCCCTCAGAAAAAAAAAATAAAAAACATGTTTCAATTTAACAAGAAATAGCCGCCACCACTTCAGTTTTAAACAAGACCTTCATAGCTTGATAACGTGAATACAAAGTTAACGGCTCAAATTGACGTCTTCCCTCGGTTAAACTAGTTGTTCTAAAACTACCTAAACTCTTCGAACGAATGGTATCAAGTAAAAAGCTTCAGCAAAACGTCCCCCAGATAACACTAATTTTCACGAAAGATTTCCCTTCGTAAATCATCCACAAAACTCAGCCCTGCCTCAAGCACATTAAAGTCCACCCAACAGGTCGCTTCAAGCTGTTAAAGACACGATTCCTCAAACAAAAACTTGATAAGAGACCTCCTGTATCTTCCCGAAACACACTGGGGAAAATGGATCCTTTTCAAAAATAAACCAAAAACCAGACAACAAGTGAGCAATAGACTGAATCTTTACTTGCTAACAACAACCTCTCGCTACTGTTACACGTAATCAAAACAAAAATTTCGACAGAAGTAATGGGAAAAGCACAAAGTCCCAAGGTATATACAACCACTTTTTACCCGCTAATCTATAAGCAAAACGGTGAAAGACAAACAAACGTAACAGAGGGACAGGTACTACCGCTCCAAAAATATAAAGAAATTTCAGCTAATTTCCTCCCTTCACGTTATGCGAAACAACAATGTTTGTTCTTTTAACCCTATCTTCAAAACTCGATTCTATGAAGGAGACACGTGAACTCTAACGGAATATACACGGAAAACATAATAACATCAAGAGGCAGATTTCTGATAATTAAAATTAATAACATAAGCAACCAATCTCTAAGTGGAATTAGAAAAAGTTCGATGGTATCTAATAGATATATCTCATCAAAAAAGCTTATAATGTACAAAAATATTTGCTCCCTTACTTCTTTATGCAGAAACACATTTTATACATAAAAACTGAAAAAACTTTTAACGATTTGGATTATATATTTTCTTTTTGAGCCGCGTAATACGCCAAGCGTTCTGATCTTCATATTTATTGTACAGCGGCTGTATTGTCTGATTCTTTTTGAAGGCAGAAAGTTTTGTATTATCACCCATCTTGAAGAATGAGGGAGCATATTCAACAAGCCACTTTGGATCAATAGAAGTGACCTAAATAAAAGGTGATAAACGATAGGTCATTAACTGCAAAACAGTAGTGGTTTTTAAAGAAAACTATTCATTTACTTGATGCATGTATTCCTTCGTTGTCATAACCAATTCATGATACACAACCCACTCAGGTTGATTTTGGAATAAGGCGCTAGACGGATGAATATAAACATTTTGGCCATCAACCAAGGTCCTATATCCCTCCTAAACAGGAGAAGTTACAACCTGCCTAATATAATATGTTATTGCAGTCTAAGACCAAAGAATGTTTCGACAGGTCCTTATTCAACAAAAAATTGAAAAACAAAAACCCACTGCCTCCTCGACAAAAGCAACCTCCGTACACATTAGTCATAAAATACCTGTGGGTCACGCTTCGCGGCATTACGGAAAAAGCCTGAACAAATTGCCTTCTGAACACGCTGCACGTCTTTGCCGCAACTAATAGTGTTTAATTTGTGGCGATCCATTATACTCAGCAATTGTTTCCGAATATCCTGTAAATCGGTAATATAAAAAAAAACACCCAAGAAGGATCAAATCGAGCTTAGTTTCGCAAGAAGTAAAACCCAAAACACAAACCTGCGCTCTTTTCAACGTCCGAATCTGCACGAAGTTTTCATAACACCACGGTTGAGAAAAGTGATGAATCTTCCATGAATTGTATACTGCTAATAAAGTCAAGTGGTCACCTTCAGGTTGGTGAAACTTAGACTTTTTTTGATCAGCTAGTTCTTGTTTATCCTGCAAGTATAAAGCCATGCACAATACTGAAACGTCAAAACTAGTTAGTCATCAAAATTCTTCGAACTGATCTTAGAATGAGCAAACCTTCTGCCGATAAAAAACATTCTGCACGGAGAGCATAGATACAATGGTCAAAACTTCGTCTGAACAGCACAGTTCTACAGACATAATTAACAGCTTTGCAAGGCTGGGCTCGAGAGGAAATTCAGCCATCTAAAAATTTCTTCACAAAACAAATCCCCGCCCCAAAAAAAAAACCAAAATTACTAAAAAAGTCCGAATTATCTCACAAAAGAGCATTTGCATATGGTTGCCTTTAAATCTTAATTAGATATAACATATGCTCACCCTTCTACCTAACTGTGTTAGTAAACCATCATCATCCAAGGCACTAAGCGTATGCAACTGAGTAAGGGCTGTAATCATAGCTTCTAAAGGAGGTGCATCCATGAAATCAAAGTCGATTAAGTTGTTGATCCCCATAGCTTTCAGCTGCAACAAAGTAGAAGCAAGATTTGTCCTCTGAATTTCCGGTACAGGGACAGGAAGCATTTCATCCCTGAAATGTTCAAAAAAAGTAACAAGTTACACAAAATTTACTAAATAGCAGGGTGGTTTACTAAAGAACCTAAAAGACTAAATATACCTGAATGCTCTTTCTGTATAAAGCCTATAACACTTTCCAGGCCCTGTACGACCAGCCCGGCCAGCTCTCTGAACTGCCTGTGCTTGGGATATCGGTGTAACAACAAGTGAATCCATGCCGCTTTTAGGATTATAAATTTTTTGTTTTACAAATCCTGGGTCAACAACATAAAATATACCATCGATAGTTAACGATGTTTCAGCAATGTTCGTAGCAATAACAACCTTAATTAAATTTATAGAATTTATTAACAGCTCAATCAACACTAAAAAATTGACAATTTTTAATTTCTAATTTCAGCCTCGGGAAACCAATACATCTACTTACTTTTCTACTTCCAGGAGGAGCAGGCTCGAAAATCCTAGTTTGCATTTCACTGGGAAGAGCACTGTAGACAGGAAGAATAATCAGTTCAGGAACATCCGGTCCCAAACTCTTCATCCTTTCATAAAGTACCTCGCAAGAGGTGTCGATTTCCTCCTTAAATGAAAAGAAATATATATATATATATATATATATATATATATA
>UXUI01008206.1:6850-17103 GCA_900576705.1 Enterobius vermicularis
TGTGGTTATACTGAACTTCTGTGCACATGTATGAAAATGGCAGAATCAGAAGATGTTAAAACAGAAGGTACCAAAAGCGTTATTAGAAACAACGAGGCGGCATTGAAGGAGATTGTTAAAGTTGGTTTCTTTTCACGTTTTTTGTGTCACATCCTACTAAATCTTTCTGGTCGAAGTGTTTGAAAGCTGATTTGCGATGATCTATATTTTTTCAGAAAGCTGAACAGAATATTATCCAGTGCATTAAACACTCCAACCAGTTACCGAAAGTAGGCGGCTCATTTGAACTTTATGCGTCGTACCCGGCATTTATTCAGTTCATGGAAGAACAAGAAACTCGTATCTTGAAACTGTAAGATATTTGAAGTCTTATAAATTTTGCAGTTCTATTAGTCATGCATCCTTTGTTTATTTATTTTATCTGTCGGCTGAATGTTAGAAGAATGTTTATTTAAACCATCCAAAACTTATATTTTTTGAGACTTCATCGTACGCTCCAGAGTTCTGGTCTTCGAGTCAGAATCCCCAAGACTCTTGGCGATGTCGAAGAGTTATTCGATACTTTGGTTGAAGCGAATGATAGGATATTTGAAAGAATGGTAGTTAGCTATACAAACTTAGCAAATATTTGTAGTACATTACTTAAGAAAGAGTTTTAAGGGAGTATTACTAGATAATGCTGCTAAAGAAGGTACAGAAGAAGCCAATGTGGTGCCTAGGGTTGAACCAGGTGCTGAAAGCACTATTATACAGGCCCCAAGTCGTTACAGCGCTCTTGCCGCACGTGCTAATGCAGCATCAACGTCATCGAATTCACATTTACCTGCAGATCTGCCTGTGAGTGCCTTTTTTGTTCCTTGGAATTGTTTTATTTACTTTGTGTTGTGCAGTTGTGCCTCTATGGAAATAAGAAAAATTTTTTATTTGTTGGCGTCACTTAAGTTAGTGCTTATGTGTGGAGTATTTTTCTTGAAGACATACTCTTCAGAACAAATTGCTTTTTTTAGAGTATTAGGTTTTTGAGATTTTCTTTTTTTTAGGTAATAATTGGAAAACCACAAGATGTTTATTCTATTCCTGTTGATAATAGTCACGGGAAATTTATCTCAAAGTTGAAAATAAAACACCATTCATTTAAAAGGTCAGCAGGGAACTTGTGCATTACTGACAGTAATGATGATAAAAACACTGCGGAGTGGGCCAGTGATGAAGCAGAACATGCCCATCCGTATCAAATTGAACTCGATCATTTCTCGGTTTGTGATAACTTAGTACTATCTAGTTCCTGTAGTTAATTCTTTCTGTTTTTGTACAGTCTCATCGTTTGATAGAATACTGCTGTCGATTTAGAGGTACTTCTAATCTTATTAGTAATTAATGAAACTATCTACATCATTATCTGCTTATTTCTGACTTGAGGTTGGCTATTTTTGTTTTCTTAAACGAAATATGTTTGATCTTTTTGTGTATTTACGACTATTTTAGGTTCCAGACGGGCAACTTGAAGCTGGAGATGTAGTGCCATTAAAGTCTGTTGAAGAAACAAAGCTAGTTATAATAGATACAGTTGAAAAACTGGTTGAACTACGTGATACTTTGAATGGAGAAACAGAGTTTGCTGTCGATTTAGAGGTACTTCTAATCTGTTTTCCCTTTTTAAGCGTTAATATTTGTTGAAATGTTACTATGAAATTCCAGCACCATGACTACCGGTCTTTCTTGGGCTTAACGTGTTTGATGCAGATATCAACGAGAACAACTGATTATATAATTGATCCTTTTCCAGTGTGGGGAAAGATGGGTATCCTAAATGAACCATTTACGGATCCAAAAATCTTGAAAGTAAATTATGACAATTTTTTGCATTAGTGCTTAGAGGATATTGATAATTCCTGTGTCATGCTTTTTCCTTCTTTCTTCTAAATGTTGTGAATCTTCTATACTGTCTTAATTTTTTCAGTTAGACAGTAGTGACAGACAACTTTTTTTTTTACAGGTTTTTCATGGCGCTGAGCGCGACGTTCTCTGGTTGCAGCGAGACTTTGGAATTTATGTTGTGAACATGTTTGATACTTATTTTGCTTCCGAAATATTAAACTTTGCTAGACATAATTTAGGCTATATAGTTAGTGTTTTTTGTGACATTGCCCTTGACAAGTCTATGCAGAAGTCAGACTGGAGAATCCGGTTAGTACTTTCAAAAAATAATTTTTTTTGAGGGACTTTCCATAAGTCTGTTTATTATTACTTGATTTAAACCGTTTGTATTCTAAGGCCACTTAGCGAAGCACAAATCGAGTACGCAAGACGAGACACTCATTTTCTTTTGCATTGTTATGATAAGCTTAGGCAGAATTTACTGGAAAGCGGAAATGAGATGAAGAATTTGTTGCATTATGTGTACGATAAGTCAAAGCTATTATGTTTAAAGGTAATTTAATTTCTACGTAGTCCAGAATTTTCGAAAACAGTCAGTCTTATCTGGGTAGTGGTTTAGATTTACAGGTATAAAAGCAGATTTTTTTTTCTATTACTACATCAAATATTAATTTTTA
Source organism: Enterobius vermicularis (assembly GCA_900576705.1). Classification (NCBI taxonomy): domain Eukaryota; kingdom Metazoa; phylum Nematoda; class Chromadorea; order Rhabditida; family Oxyuridae; genus Enterobius; species Enterobius vermicularis. Next base: position 9,406 of record UXUI01008206.1, read on the forward strand.
CAGATTGTTTCATTCTTGTCTTAAAGGTAAATTTACAGGTTTACGAGAAGCCAGTTTTTGAAAGCAAAGGTTTTGAGATGATGATTGAGAAACGGCTGAATTCTCAGCAGCGTTACGCACTGAGTGCTTTATACAGATGGCGAGACGAAAGATCCAGAGCTGAAGACGAAAGTATAGACTATGTCCTTCCCAACCACATGCTTCTGAAAATTGCTGAGGTTCTGTTAATTTTGGTTTTTTTATGTAAACTGCCTAAAATTCAAGGAATATTTTAGCAGAATCATCATTAGTTTTAGTGCTTTTTATTCTTTTTTTACGGGTAACTGAACATGTTACAGGTACTGCCGCGAGAACTCCAAGGTATTCTAGCTTGTTGTTATCCTGTTCCACCATTTGTTAAGCAAGAACTTCACATACTGCATCATATTATTCACGAAGCACGTGACCAACCTCTTATCAAATCGTCACTTGCTACGGCTACTGTTGCAAAATTAACTTTTGACAGTGTACTAGCAAAAATTAGCAAGATGACAAAGTCAAAGGCATTATTAAAGTATTTTTTTTTAAATTATTGATTTAGCTTTATTTATTTATTTATTATCTGGATGTATTATTTTTAGCTGTAGTAGTGGCATTCTTTTTTTTCCAGGTGTCATTTGGACTTTTCTTCAACAAAATTTGATGAGAGCATCAGAACTTTTACTGCAAGAGTGCATGAAAACGATGGCGACTCTCCAGAGAAGGAATGCTCTTACTCTCTTGTAGGGGATATTTATGCAGGAGATAAGTTTGAAATTGGAAATTTGGTCACACAGAAGGTTTTGGAAGCTCCAGGTGAAAAAGTCAAGAAAGTGTTGGGAGAACTGGATGATTGGGCTACGCCATACGAGTGTTACAAGATAGCTTTAGAACAAGAAGAAGTCAAGGAAGTTAGTTGTTTTTGACCTTTACTTTTACTGGTTTTTTTATAATTACTTGTTTAAAAGATGGACTTGTAGAAGCAACAACAGGAACTGCAGAAAAGAATTGAGGAAGAAGAGAAAAATCAGCCGAAAAAAGTTTGGACACACCATGATCCAGCAAGAATACAGGAACCAGTTTCTGTGAAGGTATCTTTTTTATAGGAATTCAGTTTTGCCTTTGTGCTTTTTTAAAAATTTTTTTCTGTACTGTAGCGAAAAGGTTTGAAATTTTCCTTTTTTTTGTGTGTGGAAATGATTATGACTGAAAAAGCTTTTAAGTATAAACCACTTGTTTTTTATTTTTCCTGTTTCTCTCCTTTATTTGACCAACTTAGACGTGCATGCTCTGCAGGGTATGACAGAAGATGAAATGCAAATAGTATCAAAGCGGAAAAAGAAGAAGACAGTATCAGAAGAGAAATCAGATTCTTTTTCTGTACCATATCCTGAAATGATTATGACTAAGAAGGCCTTGAAACGAAAACTGCGACATGTCAGTCATCCGCGCACTTATTATTATCTTTTTTTGTTCCTTGCTTTTCACTTGTAGCAGATCATTTATTACTCTTAGTGAGGCTATCGTCAGTGCTGCTGATTTATAGGAAAAGAAGAGCGCTGATATTCGATTTAATGACACAAGTGCAGGCCCTCCTCCAAAGAAACCTGAAAAAAAGAACAAAACAGATGCTGAGGAACAAGTGTCAGTTGAAAAGCCGATTAAATATGAAAATTTTGATATGAAAACGTTTTACGGTGAGTCATTCAATTGTCGCTTCTTAATTGCCGAGTTTTCGTGGAATGTTTAACTTTCTTAGAGCCTGTTGTGTTTGCGAGGGATTTGAGGGATTCGAATGTTTTAGGAAACCCAGAAATGAGTGGTGCTTACGATCCTTTTCGGAGTGGCTGTAATGAACTTAGCTTGGGGCGATCAAATACTAATCGGGGTCGTTTTTCCAGAGGACGGTCAAGAGGTGGTCATTTCATGAGAGGAACTCGATTCTGAATCTTAAGTGTAATAGTTATATGAAATTCTTTGTAAATTTTTTAAGAGCATTCTTCGGTCGTTACTGCTGCTGTTATTTTTGTTGGTGACGGATGGTGCTGATATAATATAGTTGAAAAACTTTTGATTTATAAAAAGTTTTGTAATTACTTATTCGTGTCTCTGAGACCAGATTAGATCTTATTATTATTTCTGGTCTCTTTGTTCTTTGACAGTCTAGTTTTCGTGCCTAGTTAACTGAAATTACAAGTTGTTGATTAGAATGAGTTGGATTTCATTGTGGAATGTTTGTGATTTAACTTATTGGGTAAAAGTTTGATGATTCGTGGGTTATTTTAAGAGTCTTTATTACATGTTCTGATTGGTCAATTTTTTAAAGAAATAGTAAATATTAGGCCGTTCAGTTTCTTACGCCGTTCGGCCTTCACTTTAAATAATTTCAAGTTGAGTAGTAGGACTAGTAGTTTCAAACAAAAGTGTGTTAAGTTGATATTGCCAGGAAAGCTTCATTCGATTTACTTTGTAAGAAGGCCGAACGAAAACAATGATTAGGGGAATCAGTCAGTCTTAATGAGTAGTATTCTTTTAATGATCTAGAACAGATTGCGGGTTACGATTATATTATTGACTGTTCAGTGGTTTCTTAATAAACGTTCACTGGTAATCACTTCTTGCTTCGGGAATTGTGGTGCACAGTTCTTCCAGCATTCATTTAAAGTCTTATAGTGCGTGAGGTCGCAAAATTTCTTCTGAAAGGCTAGTTCAACTTCACGATTGGATTTGACAGTTACCACCGCTAAAAGTTTATTTTGGTTTCAAGTCTTTTCTTTGAATCATGATTTGTGCGCAGGTTTTCGCGTTTTTGGGTTTTCGTATTTTGTTTTGAATAGTCCGGCTCCGTTATGTGAGTACGTTGGTCGAAAATGTCGGAAGTGGGAAGAAGACTGTTGTTAAACTTGTTTTATGATACTGTCTGCCCATATTCGTGGATGGCTTTTGAAGTATGTTTACTTAAACAGGTTTAGATATTCTTCATTTTCATGCATGAAAAGTTTGTCTTCCGTCTCTAGTTGCTTGTTTTGCTTGCTGGTTTCTTTTATTCCTGTCATATTTCATCAATTCTTGGGTCTATTTGTGATAAGGAATTTGCACGTTTACGCTTTCCAGCATAAAAAGTTCTTAATAATAGGCCAAAATGAATTCAAATTGGACATACTGTTGCATTTTTAGTAGCAGCTATTCATTCGGATTTTCAGTAGACTGTTATAAAGAATCACATTTTAAAAGTTACGATTGGGATTGCTTAAAGAGATTCTGTGAGAGACAATAGTTGTTGACGGTTTCACATCCAGTCTCACACTCTTATCAGCTCATATTACAGGTTTTTTCTGGTTTTGGTGTTTGATGAACCAGTTTCGAGTCTGCATATCCAAAAGTAGTGAATGTCAGGGTTTGTTGAAGTGCAAGAAGTACTAAATTTTAGCTTTTCATTTCTAGATTTGTGTTCGTGCTCGTTCTAAATGGAGTTCAGAAATTTTCATTTTATTTAGTAGCTTCCAATTCCTGTTTAAAAATTAGTATTAACTCACTTACAAGCCCGTGAAACAACAGCACTTACATCAAGAATATTTAAAGGGAAAGAACTTATTCAGGTTCTGAAGGAAAGTTTGTTAGTGAAAAGCTTTTTAATAGTAGAATACGGTGGAGTTTTGTCATTTGTCTTTCACACGTTGGGGAGTTGGAAGAAAAAAAAGTGAAATAAAACAAAAAGGCTATTATTTATTTGGTTTATTTTATTACTTTTGTCATGCGATATGAATTCTCCTTGCTACAAAAATTCCATTTTTGTTTTGCTTACAAAATTGAAGGAAAGAGCTCTAAATAACAAAAGTACTCAGAGGTGTATTGAAATTTTGGGAATCATTTTTCGTCTCACTTCAGTTTTCGTCTCTTAGATTCGATGAGGTCAAATAACTAACTTTTACTCTCTCGAGCAGCAAGAAGTTATGCACGCAAAAAATTCACTTTAAAAAAGTTGGAGAAAACTTCTACTTTTGAAAATTATTGGGCTAATATTTTTTGGAAGAACTATTGAATAAATTAAAAACCTTTGAACTTTTTAAGAAGTGCGGTGAGCTACAGATCTTGGGGACGAGGTACTTCAAAAGGAATTGGACATTTATTTGCTTTTAATTGAAAACCCACTTTTTAAACTTCTCTTCAATCTTGAATTAACAGCCAGGGTCATCAAAAAAAAAAAAGCAAGAATTAAATAGTGCTAGATTTAAATGGAAAAGTATACAACCATATCTAATACTGCTTTCAAATATGAAACTGAGCAGTCCAATCATCAGCAGCCTTCTTTAGTTTCTTTTAAAGTGCCAAACTGTTGTATATTTGCATACTGAAGAAGAAATACTAATTTTTTTTGAAATGTAACTTAAATTTCTCTGGATTTTATAGTATGTATAGATAGTAATGATGTGAAAGTATTGCTTTTAGCTTTCAAATCACGACTTGTTTTTCAGGCGCTTATTCGGTACGAGAAATTATGGCCAATACAGCTTGTTTTACGGCCAGTTCTCCTTAGCAAAATTTTAAGCTCTACAGGTAACTAATTTGTGAATTAGAAAAATAAGTGTAATTAAGTCTTATAGTAACTAGAGTTTTTTTTAGGGAACAAATCGCCGCTTACGGAAGGAAAAAAGTCTAAGCAAATGTACACCGAACTGAATATACTCTCAAATTACTGGAATGTTCCTCTTTGTTTCTCCGAAGTTGGTTTTATTCAAACTCCAATGTCACCATTTAAACTGCAGTACCGGAAGTATTGTTTTGCTTCAGAATTTTGCAGAAAGGATATTGCAAAATGACACTGAATACGCACAGTCATTTTTGACTGTCATATCAGACAAAAATTCTTCAAAACTTCTCGAAGCTTCTCGTGCTATTTGGTTGCGATTTTGGAAAGAAAATAAATTAACAAATAAGAAAGACGATTTAATTGAAGTTGGTTTAATCTTCTATTACCCAGTACTTCGTAACCTTTTCTTTAGACGAATTCCCCGTAATACTTGCTTTTTCAAATCTTCAATCTATCAATAATTCTTTTCAGGTTGCTAAATCCATTGCAGTAGATGAGGAGTTTGTCGAAATAGCATCTGAAACTTTAGCAAAAAAAAAGTTGCAGGATACTACTGTTGAAGCTGTGAATTCTGGAGTAACTATTTTTATCACAAATAGTCAAATTAGCAATATTAATCACTAGTTGGTACCTTTTTTCTACTGTAAACTCTGTACTTTTAAAATTCTACAATTTGAGTAAATCTCTTCCTATGAAGAACTGCAATTCAAGTTAATTTAAGGCCTTTGGTGTTCCGTGGATTATTGTTACGGACAAGGACACAAAATTACGCCGCCACTTTTTTGGTAGCGATCGACTTCCATTAATAGCGCAGTTGTACAACCTCAATTTCACTGGTCCTAGTCCTGGTTGGTTCTAAAATTTAAACTTGTTAATCTTTTGCTCTGGCTAATAAATATGGAATACTTTTTTTTCTTGAAAGAAAACATCAAAAAGAAGTTGATTAATGTTTAATAGATCTACCCTGATTAAGTGTTCGCGAATATAAGCATCCATTAACCCTGATAGATCATTACCGCGAGCTTTCCAGAGCTTCGTTAACCTGTTAGAGTTGTAATTTTAAAGTGTACGGAGGTAAAGTTGAGGAAGATTTATACTTGCTTACCGCTAACGTCCTTTACAATTCACCAGTTGAAGTGTCATCTGTCTCTAATTATACATATACATATATACAATTTTTTTGGAACACATTTTTCCCATTGATTAACTGTTTACTTTAGGCCCTACTGGTTCATAAAATGTCGACTGATACTGGCATATGGCACTGTTTGGTTCGCTGGTCAGTTTTAGGAAACTTGTTATCACTTCTTCAATGAATTCTTTGTACCTTATATGCATTACTTGCCAAATTAAATATTAAATTCACTGTGATTGCAACTGACAGATTTAATTGCAGTACTTCTTTTGCGGTCTTAAATGTTCGTCAAAAACGTTAAAATTCCTATCCGTTTCAAGAACAGCTATAATTTACATTTACAAACATCAAGCAATACAGCTAGTAAAAAAAAAAAGAACTGGTGAGTGGAAAAGATTGTAAAGATAAATCTATGTTTAAAAGCTTACGACCTCACTCTATTCCCTGCCTAGAATTACCGAAAATTATGCGGTAAAGAACGTTGGTATCGGGACGAATTGTTGACACAGTTTGTGAAAATAAGAAAAATTTTTTTCTAGCAGTCATAAGTTTTGCTTCCTTTTAATAAAATTATTAGTTTTTGATAAAAATCTCAGTCAGTTGCCTCAAAGAACAAATTTCTGCACTGTCACGATTCACTTGCAAATCAACACTAAATTTTTTAAAGTTTGATTGCATAAATTGTATGCCAAAAATTTCCCTAATTTTTTGCACTGAGTCCGCGTTTCAGCTATGTATTTTCCGGTTTTTTTAGTTTGGTTCTAGAAAATGGTTCTCTTTCTAGGTCAGCAATAATACTAGGTGGATTTCTTACGAAGACATGGGAGAAAAAATTTTGTCTTGGCTCATACATTACTGAAGCAAAACGGCAAAGTAAAGTAATAAACGATTTGCTGTTACCCATCTTGAACTAAACAATATTTATGTGATCTTAAATAAGAGGACTTGGATGTCTTTGTTTGGAATATGGTACTAACAGTGAGGTTATTCTTAACAAGGCAAGTACCAGGTTGTTCCTTTGAGGTTAATTCACTTTCTATTTCTACTATGTTTCGACATGTTGAAAAAGACTCCAAATATCGGCGCCCTACAGGGGTTTTCGAGGGATCCACTGGCCTCTTGATATCCTTACTGTAACTCACATTGAACGAAAAGCTCTCCCTGGATAAGCTGGACGTCTGGAACGTAGTTATTAGCACAGACTTTAGTCACATTATCGTAACGGTTTTAAAGAGGATAAGTAGGAAATGTCGACTTCAAAGTAACCGTTTAAAAATTAGCCCTTTGTATGATCGTGAAGTAGGGCCTGTTAGCAAAAGCAGGTTTTCTTCCCAGTTGGAAGAGGAAACGGAACCATATACGACTTGTTTGCAGCAACTTCAACGATACAAGAAGATACAAACGACGGAACGTTGCTGGGCATAGTAACCGGGAAGACCAGTTATCCGCGGTATTTTCAGATAGGGCATAGTGCCAAAGGTTTTGCAGAGTTAAGTTTCTTCATGGTCGAGCTTGGAAGCAGCCAAAAAGACGGCCTTTCTACGGCGGAGAAACTAGCCGGTAGTTTTCCGTAATCCTACTAGTCGATGATTTATTGCCTATGATTTGTTCACCTTCGTCTTTTCGTTTTTTCTCTCTGCGTAACCAGAGTAGCAAAACTCGCGGACGATTTGTTGTATTTTTTCTGATTATGGCTCAAAGTTTGGTTGAAGGGAATAATTTTGAGGAAATTTGAAACATGCTCCTGACATGTATATATTTGTCTTACGATATGTTTGTTCTATGTGAATCTGAGTGGACGCAGTAATATCACTAGCAGCATTGATTTTTTGCGACTGGTAAGCTAATGGACTTAAGAAATTTAACTGTGAAAAAATATGCGCTTTTGTGGATTAATCTTGACTTCCCAAGCCATTCTCATTGTGCCTTAGTTACGCGACGTAGATCAAAAATA
>UXUI01008207.1:3481-25583 GCA_900576705.1 Enterobius vermicularis
GTGGGGGAGGAATTGAAGCGTAAAAATTGATTTACTGATCTGTAACTTTTTATGGTTCATTTCTCTCACCTTCAAGTTGAGGCACATAAAAGGTTTTTGAATTGTAGCTGCAAAATTATTTCTTTTTTTTTTGCTCAATTTTGAAAAAGATGGTTATGAATAAAGAATGAGTGAAGAAGTGATTTTGTTGTTGACAAGTCATTACATCCTGTAATATTTGTCTTTGAGTCTTTTTTTTCTATCTTTTAATAATTCCGATGATTTATTTGCTTTTGCCAGACCAAAACGGATACAGATTTAGATGAGTTGTTTGAATATTACATGTCGGCAACTTTATTCTCTTTTGTTTTTTCTTAGCACCAATTTAAAAAGCTTAACCTTTGATAATCCTCAATAATTTTATTCACTTCCTAACGGAAGTCTATCTTTTCGTCCAACTTTTTTTGTAAAAAATAATGTCTTTATTTGATCTTTTCACTGCTTCAAACTTTTTCTTTTGACAATTAAAGTTCTTTTGAAGCTGTTGTTGCACTTTTTGCACTTTTGAGAGGGTTTATAATTGGCTAAAAAACAAAGAATGAGGTTCAAAATAAAAGTCGGAGTGGTACTTTATGGGAAATTTGAACTTTGAAACTTATCCCTTCGATTTATCAATATGCATAGTTTTGACAATTTTTGATAGTTTTTTTTAATGAAGATGCTTTATAATTTTTATTTTTAGTCTCATAAGTTGGTAAATTGTTCTGTAAAAACATTTTTGTTGATTTTGTTCTGCAGAGTAATTCAGTGAGGTTTTTAGTTGTGTTTACGGATACAGAGGCCCCAGATGTGAACATGCTGTTTGTCCATGTTTGAATGGTGGCAAATGTGAAGATCAGTCGTCAGGACCAGTTTGCCTTTGTCCCCCAGGTACGACAACGATAACCTTGATCATTTGTCTTGTAAGCTGGGCATTTAATGTTCAGGAATGTTTTCTAGTGATTTATAGATTGCGGAATTTTTTATTTCTCTCACTTGGTAGGCAATAATTGCTTTATTATCTTCTTAACATCAGCAATGCCATTATCGTCTACATTCTGTTTTGTCATTCTTTTTTTCATGATTGGATTTTTTTTCGTCTAAAAAATGGTTTTGAGTACTCTAGTAAGGTGGATCATACATTTCCTTTGTTATATACATTGGTAAAACTTTGGCTTTTTTTGCATTGGTGGTGGCAAGTATTTTTTTGAAATATTTTTGCTGCAAGTAATTTTATTTAACAAAATTTGACTAAAATATAGGTAATTTTTTTTTGTTTTTTTTTTCTCGATGACATCATATGTTTGTATTTACATTTCTAGAGTGACTTTAATTATGCATGATACAGTGGATTGTTGATTTTTGAAAGAAAATTGATATTAGGCGTAAAAAAAGATTACTTAATTTACTAAGTTTTCTGAGTTTACTGAACTGTTTGCTCTGGCTTTTGTTGTGCCAATATTTTGATATAACAACAAGATTTGCGAATAGCACAACGGGTAATAGACTTTTGTTAAAATCTTTACATAACTCTACGCTGTGGTCGTTTACTGCCATTTTTTCGTTTAATTATTATGTCTAATTGGTTTAATTTTGTTCCTTTTAATATACTTCAATTTGTTTGTTTGAAAAAAAAAAAAAAGAAAAGAACAACTGAAGTGTTTTTCTTTTGTTAAACCTTGTTTAAGAGGTGTCTATGAGATGGGCAACATGTGCAATTGGTTGTCTCATCGCTTTTTCTTCAGAGGTTTTTTGGCCAATCTGTTGCTATTCGCGCCTGTTTTTTCCTGGCTTACTGTAGGCTTTTGCGGTCCCATAACATAAGTTTTGTCAATTTTTTTTGATCTTCGAATGGCTTATTATTGATGATTATGAAAATGATTGTAAAAACCAACGTTAGGCGTCCTTGAGAAGTGTATTCGCATTTTTTTTTTACACAAACCAGATTGAAAACTATTAAAAAAAAAAGAATTTTTTTTCTGCTTTTCTTACAGTGCATAAGAGGAATGAAAAATTTGTCTACCTTCACTGATTGTAATAAAGAATAATGTTTTTCTTCGCCTTTTTTTCTTTTTAGCTTTAATTATTTTTTTTAGTTGATTGGTACTTTGAAATCACTGATATCAATGTATACGTTCTTACATAAATAATTGTCTCATTTTATGAATTAACGCGGATAATGGCACCAAAATAGGCGTACTAAGGGTGATCAAATTCTGTGACTGTTTTGCGGAAATGTTTTTAATTTAGTTAATTTTTTGCTGGGATCATTGCTGTTAATTTACAAACTGTTTAAATTTTTTGTTTTAATTTTGATTTTTTAGGGTTTACTGGAGATCGTTGTCAAAAAGAAACTCCACTACGGTATCATGTTTGTTTTGATGGACCAATATGTGGAGACGGCGGAACTTGTGTACCAACTAGTAATGTATATTCAGAATACCGTTGCGTATGCAAACGTGGATTTGATGGTATATATTTTGGTGTATTTGAACTGATAGATGTATTTAGTTGCCCCATATGTTTGCAGTTTTAAACAGGCTTTAGTTAAGCGCATCCATAGTTGGCTGTCTGAGTTTCAGTATAAATAAGTTATACCGCTCGATGTGTAACGTATATATAGTTCTTTTGTTGTTCTTCTACGGCACTGCTGAGGGACCCAGTTATCACTGGCGAATAAAACATGTGGTAGATTTTGGATGGAACAATAGTCATTAAAATGTGTGAAATTGGGCGTAGCTGCTGCAATCAGTTTTGCCCTTATTTTGTAGATGGCTGCCTACTGGTGACTTCAGCGAAATTCACTCATCTTTTGTCACTGAAATCTTTTGAAAATGCCGAGCGGCTTCCATTGTAGACGATTTTAAGAAATTTTTACCCTCGCGAAACTTCAAAAATAACATTTGATTAAGTTTCCAATAATCCTCGAAAAAAAAAAAAAAAAAGTCTACTGGTCCCTATTGGTTGCTAGTTCAGAATGGAACTAAGTTGTAATTAAACTTGAATTTACGGTAGTTCAAAATGTTCTTTGTGTAACCTATATATTTTACCGTTTTTGTGCGTCTTTATTCTGACAGTAACCTAATAGATATCGTAACAGTAGCTTAAATCTACATAAAATTCACCTCAGAAAGGGATTTGTAGATAGCTGTTATTTTTATTTAGAATAATCATCTGACTGTGAAAGGTAGCAGTGGTCTTTCTCTTCATTTCCTGAAACTTATTTTAGTGGAGGGTTGTTGGCTTTTTAAGTTTCCCGATTTATAAGTCCTGTATTGTCATAGGTATACAGCTTAATCTAATTTATAGCTAGAAGAAAGAGGGCGACTTTATTAGGAATAAAATGATACATAAAACTGTTATTATGCCCCTTGTTACAACTGTATTTTGAAGCAAGTGCTCCCCTTTGTTCACCGTTGTCCAGATGTAAAAGACTGAGTTGACTTGAAATGTGCTGGACGGTTTCTAAACATAGGATTTTTTAGGGTTACTCTGTGACAAGTGTTCGCCTGGTTTTACAGGTAAGCACTGTGAGATAGAAAAAAACGAATGCCTAAGCAAGCCTTGCGTTCGAGGACGTTGTGTGGCTAAAGTAAGTGTGGCAAAATGTCTTCTTTCATCCTTAACAGTTAACCTCGTTCCGTTTTCTTTTCTAGCTAAAACGATTTTTGTCTCAGGACAAACAATCTTATAGGATGGCACTTATTCTTGTGAATGTCCCGACGGGTATAAAGGCAAGAACTGTGAAATACTGATGGACCCTTGTCAGAATTCTTCTTGTAAAAACCAAGCAGAATGCATTCCTGCGCATGATACATATTTTTGTAGGTGTATGCCTGGTAAGTTGTTTCATCACAGTAAACATTTTATTGGTTTGAAGTTTCTTTAACAAACTGAGTGGTTAAATGTTACTTTATTTGGTGACCGGTGGGGAAAGGAGGGCCTATAATTTGCAGAAAGACTTAAGTCACTGTTTGAGAAGCTCCTGTAAATTTTAGGGTTTACTGGACGTTTCTGTGATTTCCCAATTGATGTATGTCCCGATAACTATTGCAAAAATGGTGGCAAATGTGTGCCAACTGATTACGGTAGTTCTTGTAGTTGTGCACCTGGGTTCACAGGTAATTACTGACTCTTCCTCTTCGTAAATGTTTTAAAGCATTTCGTTCTATGCTGCCAAAATTTCATGAACGTTTCTAATGTCTTATATAAAACAGTCAACAGTATTTGACGATAACTTGAAGATAGTTTCACCAAGTACTGTTGAAGTATAATGATCTACAGCTGCTTTCAACAACTGTTTTTCTTGTAGGTCATCAGTGTGAACAAGGAATAGACGTATGTAGCTATAATACATCGATCTGTCAGAATGGTGGCACTTGCATTAACAGAAACAACGAGTATCACTGTATCTGTGTGAGCGGCTGGGAAGGAAGGAACTGCGAGGTTAACGTCGATGACTGTGTTGATTCGCTTTGTGCCGAAGGCAGCAAATGCATCGACAGAGTAGCATCCTACACCTGCGAGTGCCCGCAGGGAAAAACAGGTCTGTCATCGTCTTATGAGGTTTATCGACGCCGAGAGCAAGCGGAAGAAGATCAGTGTTGTAAAAATAAAGTGCTTTCTGGCAACAAGTATATATGCGTGGTTTATACCAAACTTCTTCACTGCAGGAACTTTTTGCAATCTTAGCGACCCGTGTATTTTGAATCCGTGTAAAGAGGGTAGTGAATGCCTCGTCAACTCTGCCAACGGCGAGTACCAATGCAAGTGCCAGAACGGTTTCACTGGCAAAGACTGTTCTACCGACATCGATGAATGCGTCACGGTACGTTTGAATTCACGCAAGGTGATCTTAAACTTAATTTGGAGGTACGGAAAATAACCAGTTAATGTATTCAGTTGAACATCACTTGCGGAAATAATGGAACTTGTGTTAACACTAGAGGATCATGGAGGTGCGAGTGTGATGAAGGGTTTTTTGGAGCGTTTTGTGCTACGACAGTTGAAAGATGTTCTCCAAATCCGTGCCTTAATGGCGGCAGCTGTTTAGATTATAGAACACGAAGAGAATGTGTTTGTATTGGAGGCAAGTTTTCTTTTCCTTATCTCAAAAAGTTTCAATTAATACAGTTAGTAAAGTATTGGTGTGCTACTAAGGAGTAGCGTTAATAAAAAGAACATTCCTGACTTTTTTTGATTTTTGTTTGCTTGAAGGATTTTACGGAGAAAGATGTGAGAAAAAATGTCCTGATGGTTTTATTGGGAAGAATTGTGAGCTCCGGAAGTGTAATGATACTACATGCCTTAATGGTGGTGTATGTTTGAGCGGTATTTGTCGGTGTCCCCCTCAGTTTACTGGGAGCGATTGCGAAGTAAGCGTCTCGGATCCTTGTGCTTCACAGCCGTGCTCGAAAAATTCAATTTGCAAGCCGTCAGCAAATGGCTTTGATTACATATGTGAATGTGCGCCCGGCTTCTTCGGCTTAGAATGTCAACAGAAGGTTTTTGGTGTTTTAATTCTTTTACTTTTTCCAATGATATATTTTTAAGATAATTTCCTACCTTTTAGGGAACTGACTGTAGTCTGAATCCATGTCAACACGGTGGAACATGTGAAAACAAAATAGGGGGTTATATTTGTCATTGTTTGAATGGCTATTACGGACGGAGCTGCGAAAAGAATTTTGATGATTGTTCACCAAATCCGTGCAGGAATGGTGGGACTTGTATTGATGGTGTCAACTCATTTATTTGTCACTGTCCCGTGACATTCTTCGGAGATCGCTGCGAAATTCAAACGTACTTTTCATTCCATTTCCGTTTTCCTTCAGAAAACTGCTTTGCTCTTTAAATCTTTCATTTTTCTTTGAAAGTTCATCTTTGTGACAAAATACAGTGGGGGTATATCTGCCATAATTATTTTAGGCAGAATCCATGTGAGAAAAATATCTGCAAAAATAATTCAACTTGCATCCCAACATCTGATTTAAAACATTACAAGTGTCAATGTCGCGAAGGATACGAGGGTACTTACTGCGAAAATGTAGGTTGATTTGGTATCACAGAGCAGAATGGTTGATTACAAACTTATTGGGATAAATCTTTTTAGGACCTTGATGGGTGTCGAAAAACGAATTTCTGTAAGAATGGAGGTACTTGTGACGAATCTTTCGGGTCCTACAGGTGCTTATGTCCAACAGACTATTTTGGTAGAGCCTGCGAGTATAAAAAGAAGTACTGTCGTCCAAGTAAGGAGACTAAATGTAACGTTAATAGTTTGAGGAATCATATCTATTGGTCAATCTTGCAGATTCGTGCATCAATGGTGGTCAGTGCGTTGAAGAAAAAAATGGTTTTACTTGTAACTGTCCGTCGGGTTTCAATGGGAAGTACTGTGAGAAGAGCAGTGGAGACTGTGAAGGAGTTATTTGTCAGAATGGCGGCACATGCCGTGGACAGATTAATGGGTTCACTTGTCAATGTAGAGTCGGATTCAGTGGAAGATGGTGCGAAATAAATGACAATGATTGCCATCCAGGGTAATTTTTGTCAACCTCGTTTACTTCACATTTTATTGAGTATTTTATAGCAATAACAGTTTGGTCTTACGGTGGGCTTTTAAGAAGTTCAAGGGTTCTTTTGTATGTTCTTTCAATTATTTTTCGCGTTAAGATTTCGTCCTGCAATACTGTTGAACCTCTATGGATTTAACTGGGTGATAGTGGTTATAGTTTTAGTGAGGTGCTGGTCCATTTCAAGAGTTTGCTGTCAGCTTTAGAATTGTTTTGGTTTCAGGCTTTGTTTGAACAATGGCACTTGCATCGATGGAGTTAATACTTTCCATTGTGAGTGCTTGAGAGGACACACTGGCAGAAACTGTCAGATAAAAGTGGATTATGAGGAGTACGCACGAACTGATTTACTCGATAGAGAGGTTTGTCGAAAGAATCGCTGCGACGAAAAAGCTGGTAACGGTGTTTGCGATGTTGAATGCAGCTTCTTTGCTTGCGACTATGATGGTGGTGATTGTAGTGCTAAAAACCATCCCTTTGAAAAATGTGCTTTATCCAGTTTCTGCGCTCATAATTTCCACAACGACAGATGTGATCCAGTAAGTTTGGAGTTTTTTTCAGAAGCATTTGGTACTAGACAGTACCTCTTTTGTTCAGACCCTCAAAGTATGTTTTTAGGCGTGTAACAACGAGGAATGTTTGTTCGACGGTTATGATTGTGATGTCGTTCGTGAAAAATGTCACACAAAGAATTACTGTTCTAAAGTTTTTGGGGATGGCAAGTGTGACCTAGAATGCAATAACAGCGGTTGTGGATGGGATGGAGGAGACTGTGACGCTGTAGGGGACTCAAAGGTTACTGTTAATTGATTATTAGAAGGCAGACTTCTATTTTTTTCAGTCAGTCACAATAAGGACTTCCTAATAAGTTATGGTTGTTTGCAGTTGAATGGTAATATCGTAATGATATTACTGATCAAACCTCAGGAATTTCTGATGCGTTATAATTCGTTTTTACTGACATTAAGTCAGACGCTACGTGCATCTGTAAGAGTTAAAGTGGAAAATAAGAGGCCACTTATATATGAATGGGATTTTACAAATGGTGTTGGTACTCAAGTGCTTGTTTCCGAAAACGCCTTTTCTGAACTTGCAGCCGACCACTTGATAACGAAAAGGGAAGGTAAGTCAACTTTTTTGTTGTTTTATTTTGAACATGAAAATGTCTTACTGAAAGAAAGAGAATTTAGAACAGAGACTGATGGGTACTATGGTTGTTTTGGAAGTGGATACATCGTTCTGTACACGAGATAGCCATATGAACTGTTTCAGCGACGTAGTGAGTGTGGCTAACTACCTTGGCGCAGCCGCGGCAAAACAAGTAAGTTGGAATACGCTCATATTAGACTACTGTAATTAGCAGTTTGATTCTTATCTGAATGGAATCCTTATTTCAGTTGTTGTCTGATCTCGATATGCAAGTTTATTCTGCGAGTGCTGAGTTGTCGTCAGAAAAGAAGGCATCAACATTGTCGACATCTATTATTATCTCATTTCTTTTTGCTTTTTCTTTCGTTGCTGTGCTTTTTTTGATAGTTCAGCAAGGTCGGAAGAGGAAGATTTTAAGTGCTCCAATCTGGCGACCTCCACTGAACGACAGTGGTAATTTCTTCCAGTATTTATCTTGTCCAGAGTTTCTGAACATAGGTAATCAAATCTCTGAGAGGAATTCGTGACGTCCTTTACCACTCAGTATAACATTGATCAGTTGTAGGGAAATCATCTTCCACGAACATCGACACCTTCACTATTCAAAGCGGTTTTCACTATTCGGAATTTGGATCTACAAAGCGAATGCGGACAGATATTCATCGGTCAAGTCTTTTTACTCCGGAAGATACGCAGTCTTTCTTGACACATACAATAGAAAAGTGTCGTGAGGACGGACGCCAGTGGACTGAACTTCACGAGGAGGCTATGCTGAAAACGCGCATCAACACTCCGGTTTGGAACTAATGCTTCTCATTTTTAACGGATAGAACCGGCCAATGAGACTGTTCCCATTTATTTGGTATTCTTATTATTTAGCAATTTTTTAGATCAACTCATCAATAGTTAATGTAAAAGGGAAGTACGGAAGGACAGCTTTAATGCTCGTGGTTTTAAATGAAAACAAAAGCGAAATGACGGTTGAAGAAGACATTGAAAACCTCTTGGAGGCTGGAGCTGGGATCGATTTAGCGGATGACGATGAAACTACGGCCCTTATGTGCGCAGTGAAGAAGGCAAGGCTGTCAGTGGTTAGGTTCCTACTACAAAAAGGAGCTTGCGCAAACTTAGCAGACGCGCAAGGTAGGACAGTCCTTCACCATGCCGTGGCTATTGACTATCCAGACATGGTGCGTACGCTGTTAGAAACAGATGTTAATGTAAGTTCGTTAGTGTTGTTAACAATTACGAGCCTTAAAAACAGATTTAACGCACGACCTGTGGAATATAAATCCGCAATTTCAGGTCAATGCTTCTGATTGTAATAACCAAACTGCGCTAGTTTACGCCGCACGATTCACATTTCATCCAGATATTGCTGAAGAACTACTGCAAGCAAATGCTGATCCTGCCTGTACTGGCGACAAGTCGTCTATTGAGCACACTGGAAGAACTGCTCTTCATTATGCGGCGCAGTGCAACAATTTAAATGTAATACAAATTCTGGTCAGGCATGGTGCAAACAAAGATGCTCAAGATCAACAAGTACGTTGCGCTAAAACAGGAATTTTTGGTGCGTGTTTGACCACTCAATATTCAACTTTTGGAAACTTTTCAGGAAGAGACACCTTTGTTCTTGGCTGCTTTAGAGGGCAAATTTAATGCTGTTAAACTACTAATCAGTTTGGGTGCAAGTAAGGATATATGTGATCAGAAGGAGAGGTCACCTCGTGATGTGGCTGCTGAAAGAAAATACCAAGAGATAGTTTCTTTCTTAGATACAGTTTCTTCTCAAAGGGGACTTGCTTTAACCACCAGTAGAAATAGCATTTCTTTCGGTGGTCAGCTGCTGCGACAGAAAAAAACCAACAAGAAATCTAATCAAGTGAGTGGTGTCAAAATGCCTTGCAATTTCTCGCCAGCTACTTTTAGTTTAACAAAAAGATTAAGAAAAAGCTGCTTTTTCAGAAAGCTTGTAAAAAAGTGGTACCGTCAGTTTTCTCCTCGAGTGGGTTGGTTCACGCAGCGGCAAACCCTCTAACCCCTCCACTTTCTGATGGTTCAAATTACTCGACAACCCCATCGCCAAATGATGTCCACTCGAACATTCGAGGGTCGTTCCATTTAGGCTTATTTGAGACGTCGCTGCAAGCGTCCTCTGTGATGCTTTCGCCCCAGTTCGAAACCTGTAACGGGCCCAGATGGAGTCCACAGGATAACTCGAGTGTTATGGTGAGATACTCCGCTCTCTTTATCCAATGAAGCTTCGTGCTTTCAAATGGCATAAAGCAAAGGCTTTTTAGGTTAACACACCAGCCATGTGGACAAGGATAGAGTTCCCTTACGAAGAACGATGTTTTGTGCCCAATGATCAATGTGCAAACCCATATCAATATCAGTATCCTCAGGTCCAGCATCCTGCTGGGTACTGTAACGTGTGACCAGACTTGGTAGAATAGGCGCTTAATTGTTTGTTCATCAATATATTCTTCCTACTTTGCTCAATAGCAGTCTTGTGTTTCTGTTCATTATGGTGCGGGTATTTTGATTTCTTAGCTATAATGCGGGAACGTAAATTACGTTACCGAATCTCAGCGTTGTATAAATCATTTTATGGTCCGGAAAGTATTAACTATATTTATTTTTGCAAGGCTGCGCAATGGTTTCGGTAGCATACAAAGACATAAAAGTCAGCATTGTATTTTCGGAGTTGGGGTCAGCAGGTCCTTAATGATGCAGCCTTGTGGAAGCTATGTTGCGTGTAAAAATTTAGGTAGTTAAGGAGAGATGTACATTTATTTTGTTCTAGTTCTATTGATATTATGTTGGAATGCAATCAATAAATGGATCTTGTGAGGTAGTCAGAGAGGAACTCACGAGCATCGTGGACTGTGCATTACGCCACGCCATCACTACCATGCTCGGCAGCTGGTTCGTTTTCCGCCATCCTCGTCCTAAACAGCTGTTGTGCGTTGTAGCATTCAGCTTGCTGCAACGACGGCGAGAATTATGGATTCAGGAAAACAAATCTGTCGCATACTATCTGCAGTTCTCAGCAAAGGCTTCTTTTTCGTCGCTTACTTGCCCTTGTTTATTACTTAATGCCTCTTGAACCCTCAACTGACTACTTGGTCACGACAAGCAAGCCCACAATTTTAATTACTTCCTAACTTTTTGCAAGAGTGGCTTCTCAGTGAAAAATAGTGTAAGAAACCAAATTTTACAACTACAGTCATGGAAATCCGAAAGTTCAGGGCCTTCTCTTCTTCGGTCGTCTTCTGATTAGCAACGGAACGCTTACGTGAACTTATCCTTTAGCTGCACAAAGGACTTACTGTTCATGAATCAGAGGGTATAAGAAGAATTCAGGAAGGCTTTCTGAAGTATGTATCATCATTATCATCTATTCATTATACCCTCTGATCTAAGTATGAACCCGTTTTAAACACAGATTTTAGCTTGTATCTGGTCGCTCGTTTTTTGAAAAGTTCATCTTTTGTTCAACCTATCAAAGCTATGGGAAAATGGGGAAGCAGTTGCTGGGCAAATCTGGAATTGCTGAAAACCAAACAAGAATTTCATGCAAAGGAAACCACAGTTAAAGACGAAAACATTACGATTAAAATGCTTAGCCTACAGGAAATGCTTATGAAAACTCCTGCTGCAAGCATATAAACTCAAGTTTAACACCCTCATTCGTGGTTCCGAAAGTCGGACTCTATAGCGGCTAACGTCTGTTAAAAGGAAAGAGTGACTTCAAATTCCCAAAACTTGTTCGGAAAGTGTCGCAGTTACCGACAAGTCTTTTTAGTTGGGAAGCTGATCTCAGCTCTTCAAATTTGCTCATAGAAACCGTACTTCCTAACTCCTGTAGGCAACTGTAGTTTCTAACGCGTACAGTGCCAACATGGGAGGACTGAATGATAAACGCTGCGGAACTGGTCTCTTAGCGTCACACTGGTCCTTAATACATAACTTTTTATTGCTCCAAATCCCTAAGTATATTACAACTCGAAGAACACTTGAGGTACTTAAATTTGACATTACAATGGAAGGACTCTTCCGACTCTGGTCAGACGCCTTACCTAATATAACAGAAAACAGGATAAAGAGTTGTAAAAATAGGAAACAAACTGTAAAGAACCAATTAACCAGTAAATTCACAAATATAAATCAAAAGGAAAAACCTACATTATGCCACTCGAAAAGCACAAAGTAAATCGATTTTGAAGTAAACCAAAATCGACCGGCGAACAGACTGAAGATGAACCAATGGATATCCACTCTGAAACTTGATTTCGCAAAACATTCTACTTAGTTGAGATGTCTTTCGCTTAAATACCCTTTAAGGCAATGACGACCTATTGTTTGCCTCCAAAAGCTTCCCTTCAGGGACAGTCCACTGGCGATTGCCATGCTTTGCGATGTGGTTCTTCGCGCGCTGTCGCGGCAGAGCTCAGCAAAAAAAAAAAAACATAAAAAAAACAATTGACCCCTACCTATAACGAAAGTGCGCTCTCTCGTTCAGCTGGGTTCATTTCTACGACAATTTCTTTTATAAGGCCAAAAGTACTAATTAGTGGCAAAAACACAGTTCCAAAATATTGGATGGGTCATTTTCAGTAGGCCATTAAAATTTATAGATATAATGTAAAACTTTAGTTGAGCATGAACATCGAGACCTTTGAAATACCACAGGAAGCAAAATTTACAGAAACCATTTATTCAGTCATGCATTGCAAAACTGACAGTTTCAAGGTTTACTAATCCACAAAAAATCCTTTTCCCAACTAAACTAAACTCATTTACAGGCCAACCAACAATCGAGTGCTGGTTTAAGGCTGAACGCACAGAAGTCAAATTATAGTTTCAGTTCGTTAAAAGTAGAGCTTAGAAAAAGTAAATTTATATCCGCGCACAAACCACCGCGGTAAAAATTTTTGTAAACCAAACCTTCAGTGTGGACAACTACATTTGGCAAATGCGTAAAATTTGAAAGACTATTCAAGCAATTCATAATGCTTATTGTTGCAACTAGCGACGGTCTATTTAATTGAAAAGTTGATCACAGTGTCCCTATGGGGAACCGAACTTCTACCGTTTCAAACCGCTAGCAATCGTAGTCGCCGATGCTTGCAGCACTATGTAATTCGAGGACTGTAACTACGTAGGGTGGCAACGTTGTCGAGCACTTTATACTTCGGATAATTCTTTATTCGTTGAATCCTTCGAATATTGCAAGCAGCAAAACAATCGAGACGATACAGAAAATTAGAATAAATTACTGAGCAAACTGCTCACTAACCTAAACTCCTACCGTACCGAGGTTTTAATATTATAGATTGAATAGGAACACATGTCAAAGCGACTTCTAATGCCCCTTCTAGTAATAAGATAAAGAATTATCACAAGCAAGACAAATGACCTTGAACAAATAAAATTTGACCAAAGAAACGCAGAACAATAAGGAGTATTTAACAAAGCAACTATAATAATGAGAAAAGAACAAAGAAATAAGCTTAGGAATTATAAGAAGGAGATAGGAAAGCTTGAAGAAAGATCACCAACTTTCACCCTTCCTTTCGCGAGACCGAATTTTTTAATAACACCTTGCTCTTTTATACTGTCTGTCTGGCACTAATCTCCCAATATGACCTCCAAGAGCTTCCCCTTAATGTCATGTCTGGTCCATTACCGTCTTCGATCCTTGAGGCTATTTCGCGTGCCGTCGCGACACTTATAAAAAGTGGAGCATGTCAATGAACAATTTCTTATCCCTTTGTTAAGCAGTGCTGCTTCATAGTATACTTTGCTCCTTCTATTTGAAAACTCAAATTCGAGAGAAAATCAACTCCGACCTGCACTTATAATCAAAAAGTCATTTAATTAACGAAAAGAAAGATGGGAAGAACTCAAGCTTAAAAACGAAGCAACTGTTGCGTGAATACTGACTCAGCAACCTGTAGATCAAATCGTTCCCAACTACAGCTTCCATAGTGCTATCAAAAAATAAATCTCGTTTTGCTCAACACCCGTTAGTAACAAGCGAATCAGTCACAATTCTAGCCGTCTTTGGATAGTTCAGTCGAGCTGTTACCCATTCACACCACCATCCATCCAAAGATCAAAAGGAGGATTAAGGCGACCCGCAACATTTTATGCTTCTGTACTTGCTTGCTATTTTCTGCTCCTTAACCTAAATAATCTGCCAAAAAATAGAAAAGATCCGGGCAGAATAGTCAACCAAAATGCTCGCAAAGTCACACTAGAATTCATTAATATAAATGTTGTTAAAAACAGCAACAGGTTTAATAAGTGGTCCATATATTGCAAATTGAAGATTTTGCAAAATGGCAAACATACAAAACAACGTCTTAGGTAAGTTAGTTTAAAGTTAGTCCGAACTTTTACGGACGGCAGCAATTAAAAAGAGCGAGAAACAAGTAATAATTTGCTAAAGTAACCATCACGACAGTCCATCTCCCCAATACACCACCAACAATGCCTCCAGAACAAATGCCATTCAATCTGAAAACAAGAAAAAAATTTTTTCCAAAAGATAAACCAACGCTAGACAAATTTTTAGTCTCCAGTCACAGAGGATAAAGACAACTAAAAATTACCCTGAAATTTTGAATCCTACTCTCGAGCAGACGTACGATACTACAACATATCAATACAAAACCTGTCCAGTTTTAGAAGCCGCATTCAACAACAAGAGAACGATTTACTCTAGCACGTTCCTGGGACACCAACCAATCACATTAAAAAAAAAAGAAACGACTACTGCAGCAATCCCCACAAATAAGTTATACGACGACTTTCAAGGATCACGAACTGCCAAAATAGATCAGAAAAATCTGAACCTAGTTCGGTGAGAAAGCAAACGGGCGACTAATTGCAGTACAACTACACTAAAGGTAGTACAGTAGCAACGAAGTTATAGGGATGTCGGTATATCTGACCATTTCGAGAGCAAAACTTCCAACCCGCGCTCCCGTTGTTAGACCGCCGAACAATGAAAGGTTTCTGTACCTGTTTCGATCGCGGCCTCTATTTCATCAATTATGATACCATCACCAGTTCCTCTGCAACTGCTGTGCAGCTGCTTTGCTAGAGGCATTTTAGTGATAATCGGTTAAACCGACGTATCCCTCAATTTTAAATAGTTTAATCTGACTTCGATACTACCAAATCAGATGGCTGACCTAATGGTGAACTCTGGAGAAGAAATCAGTTACCAATCTTAACTATAACTTAAACCAAAAGCTTAAAGAAAAAAGAAATAGAATTATTTATATCCACTATGAGCATTACCCGGCACAAGTCATAAAGAACTAATACTCCTTGACAAACACATCATTATATATACAATGATATTAAAATGAGAGAAAAACAAAACAGTAATCTATGACAGTCACTGCATAACAATGCCAATCTTGTCAAGAACTGAAAAAAAAAAAAAAAGCAATTATGCTGCATCTCAGAAACAGAAAAAACACTAGTGTAACAAAGTTCTTTGAACACATAAAACTCACATGTGAATAAAAAATTATGAGATTTCAACAGTGAAATGCTTTGGTTCGTCCAGTAAAAAAGAGCAAATTTTGTAGGCTGATTTCAGTTCAAACAGCGTTAGGGGTGAAATTTGAATAACACTTATAAAAAAACACTTGCATACTGCAAACAGGCAAACAAGGCAACAACATGTAAGCAGTAAATAAGGAGCAGAAATATAAAAACAATTCATTCTTATTCCAATAAAAAACCGCAACAATAATACACAGAGATGCCAGATGACTCACTTTAAAGCCTGTACAATAACAAGCAAAAACTTATTTTTCATGGAATCCAAAAAAGTAAAAAAGTGATTAAGGATAACTTGAATTATTTTTCTTTTGAGTCAAGAAGTCGAAGAGAACTGTTGGAATCCTCTGCGCGAATTAAAGCACCTGACTGATTTTTATGTACATCATCATGCCCCAAAAGTTGACGGCTAACGAGTGTTTTATAAAGACCATCCTCTTGCAACAGTTGATTATGAGTCCCTTGCTGAAATGAAATACTGTTATCCAAATTTCTACGCATAGTTTAAATTAAAGCAAAAAGATAGTCTAACCTGAACAATGCGACCCTTATTAACTACAATAATACGATCAGCTTTCTCCACAGTACTAAGCCTGTGAGCAATAATGATAACAGTCCTGTTTGCTGTGCAACGGTTAATTGCTTCTTGAACAAGGTGCTCGCTTTCTGCATCCAAAGCAGAAGTTGCTTCGTCAAGTATTAAAATAACAGGCTGTCTGACTAAAGCTCTCGCTATCGCTATCCTCTGCTTCTGCCCTCCTGAATTATAACTTACTAGTCTTAAAAATTAAGAAGTATTATAAACTACTCCACAACTATCAAATTCAATGATAGGCTGACAAACGATCTACAGTTACAAACCTGCAGCAAAATACTCCTAAAAATTGGATACTTTGATTACACCACATCAAGTAACAACTGTTTATCAAAGTTTTGCATATGACTAGGGCTAAGTTTTAAAAGTACCAAAAGATTTACTTAAAAAACATTTTTTGTTCTGGTGCCAAAACATTTTATACATTGGAAAATTTACCCGACATTTGAGTTCCTCTCTCTCCACAATTCGTATCATAGCCCTTCTCCAACTCCAGAATAAAACTGTGAACATTCGCATCCTCAGCAGCCTTCATCATGTCTTCTTCAGTTACTTCTTGACAGCCATAAAGAATATTTTCGCCAACTGATCCATCATACAATACTGGCTCCTGAGCTACCAAGGCTAGCTATAACAAAATATGAGCCTTTTCCAACTGCCTTAAAAGGCCGTAGAAATTACTACAACAGCTAAGCAAATACCTTTCGGTGAAGAACCTCATGTTTGAAGTTTTGAACCAAAATGTCATCGATATAAACAGATCCGCTGTTGGCTTCATAGAAATGTTCAATAAGCGAAATGATTGATGTCTTCCCGCTACCACTAGGACCAACTAAAGCAACAGTCTCTCCTGGTTTAATGGTGAAACTCACATTCTGTAAGCACATAACTAGATAAGAAAACATTCAAAGATAAACAAGAATTTTAGAATATTGAAAAAACAAAACCCGAACAGTAAAATAAAAAAATCTCAATAAAAAATAAAATCCTAAAAAATCTAACTTTTAACACATTGTTGTTAGGTCGTGATGGATAAGCAAAAGTAACTGAGTCGAAGCGGATCCCGCCATACGGAAGGGCACTTTCTGAGCCGTCTTGATACTCTTCCGGTTTTCGCAACATAAATTCAAAAACTTTCCTGGATGCACCTATCCCTTCCATCATTCCTGTGAAAAAAACTCCGATATTCTGAAAAACATCTTCACAAAAAAAATAAAAAAAAAAGTAGAAATGTCTAGGATATTCAAGCAATTTTAAAGTGCAAAACGAGAACAAATATGATGCTACAAGTAGAACAAGGCTTACATAAAGATTTTCTCCAAGTTGCAGTTGGTAAAGAAGTATCTTTATGAAATCTGCGGACAACAGTTTACCTAAAAGCATTTGGATTTTCAAAATCGCAGACAAAAAAGACTTTGCAAAAATTCCTAAACATTAAAAAACTTCGCAGTTTTATTTCTGGCTGCTCCAATCTATGATTTCTTTCCTTTCTTTCCCTGTTACAACATTTTTGCTGTTCACACAGTTCATTAATAAATAAACAATTGTAAAAAACCTAATTAAAACGGTAAACTGCTTCAAAAAATCCACAGTGGTAAAAAATAAACGAAAAAAAAAGAACTTATAACTTTATAAACTTACCAGAAAGGACAAGGTGGCCACCGTAAAACAAAACGCCAACTAATATAACATTGTCACAGAATTCATTAATCAACATATAACCCATATATCCAAGACTAGTCTTTCTATTATAACGTAGTGTTTTGTTCACATGTTTTCGAAAACGCCCAACTTCCTGTTTCTCACAAGCGAAAGACCTGACTGTTTTTATGGTACTGAACACTTCTTCTGCAACCTGATTTGCACGAGCAATTGTAGCCTGTGTTCTTTCGGAAAGTTTCTAAAACGGATACTACACTAAAGTGCCTCATGCATAAAAAAATTACTGAAAGTTTTAAATACAAACTCTTACATCATAGTACGCCCCGTAAATTTTCGTTATATAACCGATCAATGGCACAAATATGAATGAAGCTAGCGTAAGACGCCAGGAGAGAGTGAACATATAAGCCAACCCTCCAACAAGCATTACGCCATTACGAAGAAAAAGGTTGACGTTTGTGGAAACGATATGTGACATCGCCTGACAATCCGCCGAAAGACGAGATACAATTTCACCTACAAAATGAGTGCATATTGTGAACAGAATATTGGCTAACAACCGTTTGCCAGAACCAAAAAATACACGAGCCAAACTTGTAACACCGAAGCACATTTGAACATAAAAAGTGTACAGTTCGGTTATCGAAACCCAAATGAGAAACAAAACTGCAGAGAATATCACAACCTTACTAACCTGTTTTTGTAACATCAAAGAAACCGATCTCTTGTTTAACGATTGACTGGAAAAGATCTATTCTAATCTGACGATTTAATAAAGCAGCAGCATAATCAAAGCAACCGGATCTTAATCCGCCGGAAATACTACTAAAAAAGTTTTTAACGATAGAAAGATACAAAAAGTAACGAAGAAAGTTACAGATAAAGCTCTTCAACAGAAAAAGAAAGCTTAGAAGGTATGAAAGTTAACCATCCCGGAAGCTACCCACTAAGGACGGGGAAACTAACAAAATATCTAAACAATAAATGAAACATAAAAAAGAAGTATTAGAAATTACCACATTTGAAACGTACCTTATCAAACTCAGTACACTTATGTAAAGTACAGAATGCATTAAAGCAGAAAGACTACGTCTTTCATAGATAGTTGAAATCACTTCACCGTTATAGTTCGGTATGAAAACTCTGGCTGCAATCTTACAAGTAGACAGATAAAGCCACTTCAGTTTATACAGGCTGACTGTTCAGTAATCTCAACCTGCTACTTATTACTTACGCTTACCTCAACCATCCACTACCAAAATAATTTTGTTTGAAGTAAAAGAAAAATAAAAAGTAGTTAGAAGTTGAACTAGTATGACAATGAAAAACACAGATCGTTAACATCTTACCAAGTGAATAAATAAGCAGGAATAGAAAGCCAGCAGTGAACCACTGCCACTGCTGCTTGCAATACATGAGTAGTCGTACAGCATGTTCAAATGTACTGTAGCGTTTAGCTATCAACAAATGAGCAGTTTTCAAAGCACTGGGAGACTTTGGCGGACCATTAGTCTCAACAATTTTATACTTGGCAAGAAAATCAGAACAAATAATTAAATACCAAATCGGAAACAGAAGAGCTGTAGCAATGATATTCCATATGGTTGATAACCACACACCAAAGAATTTTAATTGATCACTGTTCTCTGCGTAAACAAGGAACTTAATTAACGTTGCTGTCCAAGTAAGTATAAAAAAACCGAGAAGGGGCAGTGCTAACTGTCGAACAAAATTAGTTCCGAAACTAAGGTTCATCAAGATGCCAACACAGATAACGAGTATCCGAATTACAGCGAACAGTAAAAATTCCGATGGGTCAGTCAAGTAACTGTAGTTCCGCCATAACACAAACTTACTCACCAACTCGAAGTTGAATTCAAAACCTGGGGAGTAGAATGCAAAGGAGAATAAAGTGATAAAGATATCGCTGATTACAAATAAAGATAAGATAGATATCACTTTAATAATTCCCATTTACCTGAAAAATTTACGAAAACTTTTCAAAGTAACATGCGCCGTCCACTTTCAGGACGCAGCTAAATGATTAATCCGATAATAAATACCACTGAATATGAGATTTCAATAAGTACATAACAGATCGACTTTTGAATACAATAATAAAGAAGAAGATGTCACCTCTGCAAATCCAATCAATAAAAGAAATTTTAAAAAGGAGTAACAGAAGGCAAAACAGAATAAGGAGGAATATGAAGAAAACGAAACGAAAGCAAAAAACGAGATTAAAATGCAACAATTTACACAATTCTGAAAAAAACTCTATTTGAAAATAGGATATTTAGAAATTCTATTATGCTACAGCACAATCTCGAAAATCCACCACTGCACACAAGACCTTCCAGTAAAAGCTTTTTTTACTTAACTGCATTCACAGACGGCTACTATGGAGCACAAGAGTGCATAAGAGTCATCCCGCTGATACTACGGCACCTCTGCTGATCCAGAGAACAACACTGATCAGTGACCTAATATTTACAACCCCGCCATCCAACTAATACAATCACCTGAATTACGCAAGAGGCATACATGCGAGACAAAGACGGTAAGATTTCTTTTAGAACTTTTGGAATAAAACGAAATGAAAATAAATACATGGTTCCAGCAAATTTCACAGCAACAGGCAATTCAAATAAGCATTTAAAAAAGTACATGTTGAAAACGTTATTCATTCCGGCGTTTGAATCAGAAACCAAATCTCAAACGAAATCAATGCAACAAATAAATTTCAACAACATGACGGGACTTCTGAATGTTCTTTTAATACAAACGAATTAGTCACCATTGAACTACAGTTAAACAAGTTCATCGTAACCATTAGCAGAAGCCTAGGTAAAAAATGAGCAGCTTTGTCCAACAAAAGCCATACCAACATGAGCACATTCGTAAACAACTGGTGTCGTTGCTGTTGTTTACTTCTAACAAATCGCTTTCTGACAGCGTAACATCCAACAGCAATGGCAGCATTTCTGTTCATCGAAAAACAGCAACATAGTTCTATCTGTAGCAATAAAAGTTCTACTAAACGGTAAACAAACAAGTTGACAGTAAAGCGTTCGCCGTTCCCGACCCGTCTATTTCGCAAGCTAGACAAAGAACAAGGAAGAAAAATTTGAAATCAGAAGTGTCAAACAAGTACTGCATCAAAACCGAAAACACATCAAATTCTGTCGCATCTGCCAAACAAGCAGCCACAGGCAGAAATTCAATCTGTGCAACAAATAAGAAAAGAAAAAAAAAAATTTGTAAGTAGATTTTCTTGAAGAATCAGCTCATTAGTTGTGTTTTCAACTCTTTATCTCAGAACTGCACGAAATCTTTTGATTTTTTGACAGCAACCACCCTTTTCCCTGTGACCTTCCTAAGTACTTTTGAGAACAATCAGTGCTGAACTGAAACGCATTAACGATTTCTCAAATCGTCCACTGATTCAGGCTTCTAAACTGTCTCTATTAAATCAATTGCTCTAACTGTAAACGGAACGTTCAATGCATTTTGAAAAGTAGCGATGGCTACGAAAAAGAATTTGCAAGGTAATCTTACTGCCAAAAATTTTGCAGCGGTAAACTGTACCGGGGAATGCTTGTGCTTACCACTTATCTGCAGATTCAACAAATACTTAAATAGTTAAAGGTCTCCAAATTTCAAGCTTTCGGACGACTACCAGTAACTCGAGCCAAAGAAAGAATACGTTTTCAGATGCACGGGAACTCTGCTATGAATTTCTGAAGATTTTTAAAGATACCGTCAGTTGCCAGACAGATGTTCATCCTCAACGACCCGGCTTAACAAATACCTTTAAACCGTTCTGCGGCCGAGCAGGAAGTGGCAGTCAACTTTTCCAGTCCTATATACAAGGTATTATGCCGTTCAAAGTAACTGTTAAAGGAAATCTGATCTTGTAAAAAAATTACCAGACTAGTCCACAAGTTTGAATTGATTGTTTAATCAAAAAATGGCGTAACACTTTCGCAGCCGTTAAATGACGAAGCCTAATACATCAATCCGACTTTTTTAAACGGAACAACTCCCATTCATTTGTACAGAGGAGTTTTTGTGCATTCACATGTAGCTCTTTTCTGGATGGACTAACTCATAAATTTCACGACCTTGATAAAAGTTTCTGACAATTTTAGTAGCCGATGACTCATAATCGCAAAAAAAGTAACACACTGGTTGAATTTTGCCAGTTTCAACAACACTTTAACGGTTAAGGCGCAGAATTAACAGAATGGGAAACGGAATCGATTGCAGTGGTGAAATGCGACAGGACTGAGGGCATAACCAAGCCGCAGTCAGTGGCCAAGAGAAACAGCAGATTATGTAAAAAAAACATTAATCCAATCGATATGAGTCCTTTCCTCCAGCAGAACTTAAATATTGCCAAGAATCCAAAAATCTGTCGTCTGGACAACACTATTTTTTGTCTTCCACTTTTTGAATGTGCAACTTTGCAGAATCCAAAAGCAGAAAAAAAAAAAAAAAAAAAAAAAAAAAAAAA
>UXUI01008209.1:9974-24507 GCA_900576705.1 Enterobius vermicularis
GCACGCACTTTTATATTAGTTTATTTAAGACTGATGCACTTTGATGTTTACTGTCGCAGGGGCTTGAGTTTTTGCACCAATCAGAAATTAAATTTCATGGCAATTTGAAGTCAACAAATTGCCTGATCGACAATTATTGGGTGTTAAAACTCTCCAATTATGGTCTTCATGAAATTCGAAGTCACGGAATTCAAGAGGTGCTGGGGAATCCCAATCGTACTAGTAATAACGAGGTTTTTTATTTTGTGTTTAACTTTTTGCACACTTCACCTCTAATTATAGAAGAGGTTTTATAAAATAGTCAACTGCTGTTTCATATATTTTATTGAGGCAGTTCTGTTTACTAAATTTTTCATTCGAAGCATCTGTAATTGCTTTCTTTTTCAAAATATCTGTCTCTGTTTTAATAAATTTTTTAAAATTAAGGGAAGCAGTTTTTCATTTCAAAACTGGTTAGTTTATTGTAACGCTGTTGAAAGCACACGGGCAATTTCAAATTGGTTTACCTAGATTCATCTGTTTATTTTGAAAAGTTGAACTTACTTAAACTTACAACATTAGTCATTAAATTATTTCAACTATGACTGTTCTTGGTTTACAGTTTTTGTGGATCTTAGAAATTATTTCATGTAGTTATAAAGAGCTGTCATTAAAAAATGTTTGATTTTTAGAGAAGAAAACTACTTTTTACCTCGGCCTTTCACTTCGCTTAATTCGTCAACTTTCGCCACCTCGCGCTTTATCTTTTAGTAAAACACAGTAAAGCCTTTCAAAGTGAAATTTGGCGGAGCTGCAAGAAAACACCAGTATAAAAGAGGGTAAAATAGAAGAGTCTGAGATGCTTTTTAAAAGTGCTAGACTTTGATGAAAAACGCAGTTTAGCAATTTTTGATTTAATTTCTTGCACAGTACTTTTATTTATAGCAAAAACCGTTACAAGCAATATTACGTTTCTAGCGTGGAACCAGAGTTAGTTATCACGGCAAAAAAAAAGCTGCGTTTTTAGATTTCGAAACTGACGATGGTCAATTGTTTTTTCAGTTTCTTTAGGAATTTTTTTCCTTTCAAAGTAAACATACGAGTTGATACTTTTCGAAACCTCTTGGGCTATGGCATCTTTTTAGAAGGACATAAGACTGCCATCTTATCATACTATCTCTATATTCCGCGGCACATTATTTTAAACACTAGAAAATCGAGTTACAGCTTCTGCGAGCTAGTATTTGGTCAGTAGTTTACTGTATACCGAGAATATAGAATGTGTGTCAAAACTGCAAAGTAAATAAGTTTTTTAGATTGCTTCTAACACAAGAAAATTAACAAGTAAATAAATCTATATTCTTAAGGAAAAACGGTTTAATATGGTAAATTTACTTATTTTGTGCTCAGTTAATGAGAGGGGTAAAGCGATTGCAAATAGAGCGATACTAATCTTACAGTGTCGTCTATCCAAACCAAAGTTGCTTTTATTTTTTTACAGCTTGTTTCTTTCATGTTAAAAGGTTGGTAAAAACAATAAAATTATGTTAAACTGACTATGGTAATAGAAGCACGTTTAAGTTTTTTATTCAGTCCTGAAAGCAGAATGTAATTAAGAATGTATTTTTTCTCTTTACTATCGAAATGCATAACACCAGCTTATAAATTCAGATCTCCGTTTCAAATTATTTTCTAATTTGATTACTCAAATACAGGTCTGTATTCTTACACCTTGTTGTTACGCAAAACAAGAAGAAAATTTCAAATTTTATTAATTTTTTCACTTTAAAGTGATAACGAACAACAATGATTCTTTAGTCGTCGTCTAATTAACTTCAATTCCCAAAACCTACTCTGTCGTTCTTTAAAAAAACGTTGGTAATGGTCACTGTAACTCTAAAAATCTTCTAAACGTCTAAGTTTCTAATGTATGACTGAAAACTTCTACCATCTCGCGAGTCTTTAATGCTTTCTTGCAGCCTGAACGTAGCCCAGTCAGCTACATTGATTGGCCTGAAAGATCGTGTTTTGTATATCTGGAAAAACGATAGTTTATTAAAACCTTAACTGGTTTAATGGATAAGAAATAAATTGTAATGTTTTGAAATTTTAATCTTTGTGATAAGTAAGTTCTATAATTTGAAATGACGCAACATTACGGGGGAACTAAAATTTGCTTATTCTTCAATACTGAGGTTATTTCTAGCAGTTTGAAAGTTTAACTACTGAGAGTTTATGGTAGACTTTTCTGCTCTTGTCTGCACATAAAAATCTCGTGACGGTTGTCTTTAACCAGTGATTAAAAATCAGCAAAAAATGCTCTTTACAGGTAAAAAGAAAATTTAAACGCTTGTTTCTATCTATCACTTTTTATGAATCGCTGAGCTAGTCTTTGTCGTCAACATAAATATACTTTTTTTACCTTAAGCAAAAAATGCTTCGAAAAATGTTTGTTTCCGTTCCGAAACATAAAATTTCCGGAGAGGATTAGTGCTTGCTTGTGCCAAAAACAACGTCAAGAAATGACTGTTGATCTTTTTCTTACCTTTTTTTAACCTATTTCTTTTTCTTTGCTTTCCTCTAGTTTCTTCAAAACTGACCTTCTAAGATGAAGGCAAGAAAAGAAAGTTAATATAATAGAGAAAAAACAAAGAAAATTCAATGCTTTTGGCGTAAGAATTGCGTATTTTTCTTGGCTTATTTAATTTTTAAAACATCTTTTTTATTTACTTGCTTTGTTTTTTTTAGCTAATTTTTCTTGTCTTAAATATTCGAATTGTGGACGCAGTTTTATTTAGCCACATTCTGCCTTAATGTCTTTTTATTCTTCTTACATGAAATTTCTGAACGTGCTTGACTATGACTTGAATGCGATCATTCCTGTTTCCTGAAGCAAGTGCGTTTTACCTTGTTTTTCTGCTCTTATAAGTATGGGGATGAGAACCGCAAAAAACACTTTCCAAACTATTTTTAGGAGAAGAAACTCTGAAGAAACGTAAAGGGATTCTATAACTGCCTTTTGAAAGCCTCTACAATGACGTATAATCTGCACTGTAACAACTGCCATGACTTTTAAATAGGACTTGTGCACGTTTCTGTCTGCCAATACCGGCGAGCTCTACGGTATCAGTGTGACAAATTGCTGTTAAAAAAATAAAAGGTAATCCAAGCATTTTCAAAAACTAGTGAGTAATCGTCAAGCCCGTTTGATAAGACAGACCAAGTTCTACTTTTTTAGCAGGCTACCTCAGAAAAATTAAAAATTTTTTTTACTCTTTCTGGTATGAACGCGACACTTCTGCCCTTCATTTACGATCTAGGCAACAATACCTACACCACTGCATCACGACGCACAAAAAGTACATGTGGATTTTTTGAAGAGGAAAAAGCAAATAAGTTGCGTTTGTAGTTTCCGTAAAGTTTTTTTCAAAAAATAATTTTTTTTAGTGCATATTACTGCACATAAAAAGCTGTACAGAAAAATTGCTGTTTCAGTCAATAATTTAAGAAGCAGCAGAAGTATTTGCATTACAAATAAGTGGGATATTTGTATGTTTTGTAGTTGAGAATAACTAGAGAAAGAAAACTTATTTAGAGATTCACTCATCTCTCTTTGCGCAGGTTCCTGATTTTCATTCAAATTTTTGTTAAAGGTTTTTTTTGAACAGATATGCTAATGGCATATAACTCTTAAAGCTTTATGATTATATAAGAAGTTCAAAACCAAATAAATGTAAGCTAATAAAACTGTTTAACTTTAAAAAATTTTCAATTTGATATTATTATATCTTTATTCATGAGATTAATGGTTACCTGTAAGTATACAACATACACATTAAATAAACAAACTTCGCTTATGAAACTTTTCTGTCGCTAATTAGGCAGTATGGCACAAGGAAATCAACGGCAGCTGTAAATCACAGACTGCAATTTATTGACCTTTAGGTCTTACGACGCATAATATTATGCTTTGATCGCTTACTGTGGGCTTTTTCTGAGTGCTACACAAATTGCGGATGCTGTGGCATTATTTTTAAGCCTGTGTGAACAACATCAGACTTAGACGCTCAGATAATTTTTCAAGTAACAAAGTTGTTTTAAACTATCGTTCACTCGTAAAAAATAATTTTAAGTGATTGCTCTGATTTTCTGTTTTCACAATGAGCCACATCTGTCCGCAGTGTCTCAGTTCTATTCGTAAGCATTCGAATGCTTGATGTGGGGTTTTCGTATTACGCAGGGACTGAAGTTTAGCGAAATTTAGCAAAAATCTGTCACTGTCGAGATTTTTTCAGTGGAAATCTGACACTGACAGATCTCTCCTCGACTGTAGCAAGCTGCGACGGCAGCGAGGTCGCGGTTTGCGTGGAGAAGGGTCTTTTTAAAATGTTTCTTTCCGAAAGTATGTAGCTCCCTCAATGTGCGAGAGTCCTGTTATATTTGTATTTAGCTGTAGTATTCGCTGCCAAAGTTAAAAAGCTTCTTTTGCATTCAACCAGTACTTTATTTTTAGTTGAAAAATTCTAGTATTTTGACTGACATGAATTGTTCCAGAATGTTTCTGTTCACCTTTGATATTGAGGGTGATTTTTGGTCAAATTAATCTGAATAAATTTGAAGATAGAAAAAAAGAAGTGACTTTTCATTTAGTTTACTTCGGTTTTCCTTAAGTAAAGCAGCTGTTTATCTCACTGTCATGCGGCAACCAAAGTTTTTTCACAATTGCAATGAAAAAAATCTTCCAGTACTGTTCCAATATAAATCGGGAGTAGTAGAGATGGACAGTGGCGGCTTTTCCTGCCAGTGCAAATTATCGGCTTTCTAATTTAGCACTTTTTCGCTTAAATTGGCTTGCACACTTTCTTTTAAGCTTTACCAAAATTTAGTGATTAGGAAGAATTTTAATGTAAAGGGTTTATTTTCTTTTCTTCCAAGTAGTGCTTGATTTTCTCTCGTCGTCAGAAAGTTACTGACTTGAGGACTTCCCTAAGTACTGCAACTGGTTCAGCCCCAGAGACTTCTGTGCGTACACTAACTGGACATAAAGTGGTTTGAAAACGTAGTTTTCCAAAACAGATTCAACATTTTATGTCCATGTTTTTAAATCAAGAGATACTTTTTTACTGATTTTTACTTCTACCTTGACAGCTGACCGGAGCACATACATTAAGCTGCAGTGCAGTTAAAAATTACTTGCAAACTAACTTAGATTTTCAATTTTTGGCGAACTGTTTACCAAAATCAGGGAGAAATAAGCTTAAAATACTAAACAATTTTCAAAAACTGTTACTCACAAGTAGTTTTTCTGCGGAATTTACTAGTGGAATTAAAACCCATGATCACGCTAAGAAAGAATTGGTTATTGTTTTGTTAAAGAAGGACCTATTGTTTTGATCTATTTTTCGTTTTTTTTAATCAAAAGTGGGAACAGTACTTGTAACACGACGAATCAGAGACTAAAAGTTGAATAAAAAGAAAATAAAGTACAAAAACTGTTTGAAAACTGGTT
Organism: Enterobius vermicularis; assembly: GCA_900576705.1. Lineage (NCBI taxonomy): Eukaryota > Metazoa > Nematoda > Chromadorea > Rhabditida > Oxyuridae > Enterobius > Enterobius vermicularis. Next base: position 15,463 of record UXUI01008209.1, read on the forward strand.
TCGTCTTTAAATAACACTGCATAGACTTCTGCGATACGCAATTATTTTTATTTACTCAAGGTTCTTTTTATAGTGGTTGAAATTTTTGTGGACTGCTCCAGAACTGCTTAAATCGGACGACCACACAATTGGCTCGCAAGAAAGCGATATATACTCTTTCGGCATTATCTTGCATGAAATTCACACTCGTCGAGGACCTTTCATGATAGATGGAAAAAATAGCCATTTAACTGCCAAAGGTACAAAGTTATTCTGTATCATTGCTGAAGATATGATTAAAGGAGAAGAGTCATTTTTCTAAAACGTCAAATACGTAAAAATGCTAGAATATGCTGCTATTGAAATTTATCGTTTTTACGCGCTTCCTTAAATGAGCCTGTAGGTAATCAATATACTTAAATTTTTTTTGAAATTTACAAAATGCTAATTTCTCAAAATATGATCTTCTTTATTTGAGAAAATAGAAACTTGTACTTGTAAGTTGTTGAAGAAATTGTGAACGGTGTCAAAAACAGTGGTTTGCGTCCTTACTGCGATTCGTTAAATGCAGAAGATTTTGTTATGAAAACCATGATAGAGTGCTGGGCTGAGAAACCGCAAGATAGGCCTGATGTTTTCAAAATACGAAGTGCGTTAAAGAAAATGTTCGAAGGTTACGAAGGGAGTGCAATGGTAAGAAGACAGATTACTTGTATTGCATAAAAAAAGCCGGCTCAAGAAGTTATTAAAAACATTAAAGCAGCTGATGAGGTCTTTAACATGATTTTTTGCCGAGTGGTAAAATGTTTTATAAGATTCTGATTGTAATAACATCCTTGTTTTTTAGAATTTTTCTTTAAAGCATTAAAGTTCCAATTTTATTATTCACAGGACCATGCCCTGAGCAAGATGGAGTTGTATCAGAAACATCTGGAGGAACTCGTTCAGGGACGAACTGTACAGTTAGAAGAAGAAAAGCGAAAAACAGAGCAGCTTTTGCAGAGGATGTTGCCAAGGCTCCTAAATTTTGATATCTTTGTCGACATTTAATTAAATATACATCTTTTAGTGTCTATTATGAGTTTAATAGAAACATTTCAGAACTGTCGCTGAACAGCTTATAGTAGGTAAAGATGTAAAACCTGAGTTATTTGAAGCTGTTACAATCTACTTCTCCGATATTGTTGGATTTACCGCTTTATCAGATAAATCTGCACCAATGGATATAATAGAATTTCTTAATCAGCTTTATACTTTATTTGACAATATTATTAAACTCTATAATGTGTATAAAGTGAGTACATTATTCTTAGTATGAGGTAACTCTTGAAGTAACAATGGTATTTTTTTCAATTTTTCAAAAATATGTCATCATTTTTTTAAACATCAACTCTTCGTCATAATTTTGTGAGCTAAAAAAGCTTGTCGTTTATAATTAACAGAGAAGTAAGAGAATTTAGGTGGAAACAATTGGTGACGCTTACATGGTTGTTTCCGGAGTACCGGAGAGGTGTGAGGATGATTCACATTCTGAAGCTATTGGAAAAATGGCTTTACATCTGCTTTACGCCGTAAAGGACTTTTGTATCCCACATCGGAAAAGCGAAAAGGTCGAATTACGAATTGGTATTCACACCGGCCAGTGTGTTGCTGGAGTGGTTGGAAAAACAATGCCACGATACTGTCTGTTTGGCGACGCCGTAAATACAGCATCAAGAATGGAAAGCACTGGAGAACGTAATTGATTTTGTAAGAAATTATTATAGAGATGACGATTGAGCACAAAAAATTTTTTTTCGAAATTTGGCCTGTCGACAATGAATGACTAGAAAATTACTTAAGCTAATGTACGTTAGAATAAACTTTATATTTATCAGCGCAACTTTTTTGTTCATCAGTGTTGCGCATCATTCCTCATAAACAAAACATTTATTACACTTATGACTGCCAAAAAACATTACTTGTAAATCTCATCATCAAAAAGTAACTCTCATCATTTTTTTTATACGGGCATTATCCAAACGCTGTCTCAGTGATACTGTTAAAATTGTCTTCCGTAATTCCTCTGTATGCAGAAACCCTTTTTCTATTTATGCGTCCCTATACAGAGGACGGCTGAGGAAAGCTTTTTGAAGACTTACCTCTTCTATTTAGTCTTCCTCCTTCTTACTCGAGAAGACATCAAGTCATTGTTATGGTGTGAATCTCAAATGTTACAAAAAATTTTTTTCAAAAAAAAAAAAGAAGAACAAGAACTCCAATGGTTGCACCACTGACAGAGTCCCTTACTTTTTTATGTATCTTGAGTTACTTGAGCGACAAAGGCGTTTTGGAGCAGCACAAACGTCTGAACTTTTGGTAGTAATATTTCCATTTTCAATCAGACCAATTCGCACTGCACTTTTGTGTATTAAAGTCTTTTTTGTAATTCAAGTGCTGAGTAAGTTGACTAATGTTGCGCTCGCTTCGCTCCCAAGCAGAAAGAAATCAGTTGGCTTCTACTGTATAAGCTGAAATTATCGAAAATAAAAGCACTTTGACATATTTTGGAAATAGATCGCTTTTTTATTGATCATTTGAAAGATATTAGATGAGAAGCTTGCTCTTGCAAAAGTTGGTTTTGAGAGATAGATGGCTTTTCTGCAACATTTATTATTGGTACGCACTTATTTCTAAAAAACAAGCACGATGTCTGAAAAGAGAGGAAGAAAAGTTACGTAGAGGTCAACAAATTTTTCAGGTGTGTAGAAAGAAAGCGTCACAGGAAACTTGGTTTCTATGGTAAAACATTTTTTTCAAAACTCGGCTAAGTTAAAGGACGCCTTTTGACTTTACATTAATTGAAGCATCCGAGGTTCACGTGTAAGAAAAATTATTTGAATGGCCTGTGAAACACTTAGCAAACTTAGTTTTCATACTTCAGTTGATTATATGAGCTTCTTCAGCGATACGCGCTCAGAGAATTTCAGAAAGCACCTTTCAACAATCCAGATTTTGGTCAGATAGCAGAGGTTTACGAAATGATTCTTAACAGAAGAAAATGCAGTAGAGGCATGGAGAAAGAGCAGTAACGACGTTTTTGAGGCATTAAGTTAGGAACTAATAAGTGTTTTGTCGTTCTAGACACTGGAACTTTTCTGCTGCTGATCATGCAGTGCTTTTTTTTTCTAGGAAGACTGCGATGCTTGGCTAGTACGCGGTGTGCACAACCATTAGAAATACGGCATAAGGGTATCAAGATCAGATTGTAAATTACGACTGCACTTAGCTCATTCAGTCCGACAACTCTATCTTTCTTTTTCCCGCTCTGATGCGTAACGCCCCAGAGGAATTTCTGGATAACCAATGGCAGATGCCCAGCGGATCAGAGACCATCCTAGGCAGGATGATGCACTGCAACATTGAGTCAGCAACCTCATTTTTAACTCTTAGTGCGCCGACGCGCAGCTTGACTAAATTGAAAGTAGTAAGCGAGCTTTTGAAAATATGACCCTTCAAGTACACAAGGGTTTATTAGTTTAAAAAAGCGTGGGTTGAAACAGAATACGCAAAGTTCTCGAAGAATCCTTATAAAAACAATAGTGGCGAAGCTAACCGAACACTGGTTTTGCCGCTAATGTCCAGTACGATTTGGTCGTAGACTATCATGCGAACCTGCCTCAAGTAAAAAACTAATCAAATGAAAAATTTTTTTTTAAAAAATGTTTCAACTTTTCTTTCCTAAAAGCTTCTTTTTTCTCAAAAGCAACTTTTTCGCAAACTACTGTTTTTACTCCTGTCTGCTGTTTAAGTTTTTTAGTTGTGAAAGACAAGCGACAAGCGCGCTGGACTGAGAAGTGAAGTCATGCTTTAAAATCTTTACGAAGTGTTAACTGCTGAAGAGAATCTCGGTGGTCAAAATTTGAAATGCTACTCATTCAAAATTAACGAGAGCGTCCATCGGTTACAGCCATTGAGTAGAAGGCAATAAACAGGGCACAAAAACCCTTCTATTCAGTCTAAGAGAAATAACTGAGTTGCAAAGCTTCTAGTCTAGCAGAAATGAATAAATGGAAAAACCTGCAACTTTATCAGCGAGAAATCATTGTGTTTGAACCAACAATCACGACACAGCGCGCAACCCACAACCGCTCACGCCACACAGCATTGCGATAATTGTTTAATTAAGCCATATATGTTCAATTTTTATAGCTCTTTGCCATTTAGCTTTTCCACCTTTCTCTCCTCTTCTGTCTTGTAACCGAGCTTATCTTCTTTTTATCAGAGAAAGTTTCTTCGGTCACCTCACAATCGAAGAAACTTTATGATGTCTAATCGGTTGTGTAACCTAACCAATTTAACTTTTTTCTCAATCGGGGAAGACTTCTTTGAGAACTCGTCAAGTTTTCTGTGTTTTTTATATTCGCATGCAATTGGCTCTAGGCGAGTTGCACTAGCTGTGCGTCAGGGAGCGAAGAAGGATCACTTGCACTTATCAGTTAGTTGGTCGTACTGTATAAGGCTTTTACATACTGTACCAAAAAAGCTTGCTTCTGATTGGTACAATCTTCTGCAACTAATCAGCATGATAAGGCCGTCAGTGTAAATAAAAGTCCACTGCACTTTACTGTTCTCGAGTCCATGAGTTTGCATATGCTCTGTTGAGTCTCTACGGCGAAACTTTAAAAAGAGTCATAAATTAAAGTGTGCGATGGACTAGCAATTTCTTACTCGCATATGTGTAGAAAGAACCGTACAGCGAGAGGGCATTGTGCCACTTTCGATCTCAAGAAGTGAAGCTTCTTCTATAACCCCGCATTTGTTATTTAAAATTAAAGCGTTTTTTACAGGCATCTGGCTGGTTAGAATCTAACCCACTTTTGATGGCGTCTTTATGTGACAAGTTCAAATAAAAGTTTTCTGTAAGGTTCGGACAATAAAGATAATTCTCACTTTCTCCGATGCACGGCTAACGCAACCCGTCTGAGGTTGGTTGCACAAAAATATATAGGAAACACGATGGCTTCAGCGTTCCAGCAAGTTTTCTTCCTCAGAAAATAAAACTGATTGGCTAACCCAACTAAATGAGCATGAAATGGTCCCTCCCATTGCGAGGCGATTGCTAAATGCATTTTAGTAAAGAGAGTTAGAAAGCTGAAAAAATAGCAAATCTCTCTTTTTAGAATGCTAGTAAAAAAGATGTAAGAAAGAGGGGAAGGCAAGTAAAGTGTCCGGAGCTCTTTCCCTTTCTTTCCTTTACCTAATCGCTCTAAAACTGTTCAGGTATGTCTTGAACTGCGAGGATGTTGAGCTGTCGTTTGTCAGAAGTAATTGTGAGCTAGCATGTCGCATAGTGACAGCTGGTTCTATTTCCAAAGAAGACCCACTTTTTGCGCTGTTAAAGCTACAGAATTTTTATTTGTGTTTGTTTATCATTGAGACTGAAAGTTACCTCTGCTAATCTTGGATGTAACTCGTTGTATTGTACCAATTGAATGATGATCAGCATGCGTTCTCGAAAAATCAAAATGAAATGACTGCGTCATTTCAATCATTAGAATCTTCTTCAGAAGCTAAAGCTCTTGATTAAGGAGCTGCTTTCTTTAAGTCCTCCAAGTTCTCTTTGCCCAGTACTTTTTTTTGCGGCAGCGGTACTATTCTAACCGTCGGTAGGAATAAAAACGATATTGCGCGGAGAAGGTGCTTTTGATGCAAAAAGAGAGTTTGCTTCGAAGAGGTAGGGTTTTAAATGGGGATGTTTTTTGAAAGAGGAGTTTGGAAACCAAAAGAGGTTTTTTACTTACCTCACTGCTGGATGCGGGTTCGCATTCAAGTGTACGACCGAAATGCACTGGAAATGAGCCGAAAAACTGGCGGTACGACAAGCTCTGTCACTACAATATTTTATTCTAAGGTCTTCAGGGATGTTGCGTCTCCATCCTTAGCAAGCAACTTGCTAAGTTAAGCGGACAGGCTAAACTTGCCGAGATTGATGAGGCAGTTTTGACACGTAGAAAAAATAACAGAGAAAGGCTCGTTTTTCACCTGTGGTATTTTTGAGGTATCGAGAGGGAAAGCACTATGTGCTTTATTGTTGCGATTGACCGCACGGATGCTGCTATCCTTGTGCCGCTTTTGTGGTCGTGTATCTTCACACGTACTAATATTATTTCGGATAAGCGGGAGGCTTAAAGCGGCATTCGAGACCTGCTCGGAAGTTACCAGCGTTTGACGGCAAATCACAATTTGTTTGAGAAAACCCTGCTCACCAGGTCAGATGAAAAAAAATGAGGCTACCAGTCTAAATAAGCTTCAGTGTTTTTAGCTGACTTATTCTGAGAGTTCAAGAGTTCTTAGAATGTTTTTTTGTCATTTTGCTTATCATATTTATGATCACATAACGTCGCTGACTGTTACTGGTATCCAATGCTTTCGATGAGTTATTTGCTCAAAAACAGTTGATGGGTTAAATTCTTTTTTCTTTACTTGTACCTATACTTGTAGAAAACGGGAAATTGCTGAAAGTCCAACAAGCACCAGGTAGCCACGATTGCGGTAAGCATAACAATGGCAGACTCTTGACGAGTATCTTAATGTAAAATAAATGCGAAGTGGAAAAAAATTAGTTACTCATGCAAAATACCGATCAGTCTGCACCTAAACAGCTTTCAAAATAGTCAGTCGAGAGACTCCAGTCATGTTAAAACGCACTTTTTAAAAACACACACGTGAAAGATAAAAAAGTCCTCGTTAAAAAAAATCAAAAGACTTCCTGTGTTCGTACAAGATAGAGTTTTGCAAAAAGTAAGGGAAAGTAATAATTATGAAAATTAGCTCCAACGTCGCATCTCAGCATATACTTCAAACAGAACTTTGAAAAATTAAACATGACAACGGTAACAGGTAGCTGTGATTTTAAAGGAACAAACGACACCAAAAGATCTGCTATTTTCTAAAATTAAGCCAAACAAACACTGCTAAATTTTCAGACACTAGTCAGCATTTTTATTACTTTCTAGCCGATAACACCAATCTGACTGGTCCTGCTGCAAAAAAATTTTTACAAAAACTCAGAAATGATCCTGGCTACGGCTCCTTTTTTCGTGCGCTGCATGATCATTTTCCGGTCTCTTTACCTCATCTTATATTCATGTAATCAAACATTTTATGCGTTCATGACGTGGCGTCACTGTTTCCAACCACCTATTATCACTACTTTGTGCTTTTCATTTGCTCTTTTGTCTTTCTCGTGTTAAAAAACGTCAAGCCTAGCCTTGCTGCTAATTATGAATCTCTGAGTGTGTGGTATAAAGCCTTAGAGCCACAAAGGGACTTTGCTGTTACCAGATTTGATACGACCGATATGTCTCCTCTATTGCGGGAAGCTGCAACGACAGCGATTTTTCTTTGATTGCGGCTCGTGTGCAAGAGGCTGCTGCTCTAAACGAGAAACTCTTCCTTTTTTGAGCTAAAAAGCTCAAGTTTAAACTATTCTACAGGATGAAAACTCAAATAATATAGGATTGATAAAGCATCTTAGGGCGGTAATTGTTCGTTTACAACCAGATATGTATGAGGAACTGCTTTCTCCACATTATTCTGTAGTAAACTGCAAATGTGTCCATTTACATTTTCTTTTTTTAGCACGGCGTATACATTGCAGCGAAGCCGCTCGTAATGTTTTGGTAAAATTTTCAACTTTTTCGCTCGAGGAAAGAGGCGTCTTACAAATTAAGGTTCATTTTTTACTCGTAGCTTATTTTTGACGAATTTTTAGAATATTTACGGCTGTTTTTTCTGAAACAATTCTAGGGAAAAGGGAAAATGCGCACTTTCTGGCTCACCGGCAAAAATGACTCGTTTTTTTCATCGCAAAATTCTTTTCATGTCATTAAAAAGCCTTCACTGTTTTCAAATGCCCGAGAGCGAGTGACATTCGAGATAAATGAAGGTAAGAAAAAGTTATTTAAATTGTTCTAACTGCGTTGAGAGATACTGAACTAGGTTAAATGCTTCACATCGAGCACCAAACGCAACTTTTGAACTTCTACTAGAAGCGTTTTAACGACTAACCGCATTTAAGTAACAAAGATAGAAGCAATAATCATTGTGAAGACCCACCACAGCTCCTTAATTGACTTTTTATCATAGTGACATTTATTTATTGACCACAGCTGCGCATCTTCGCAGTCGTTATCTACGACAAGTTTTGCTATTTCTGGCGTTCTACAACGTTTAACACTATACTCGAGGCGTATTTCAAAGACCTCTAATTTTCTGCTCAGAAAGCTAAACGGTTTTGTTGAAGTCAAAAACAAAGACCACTCAGCTTTAGTAAACAAAAATTCTTTTTTTGTCTCAAACAGGTATTCGACGCAAAATTCCTACTTACTTATACAAAAACAAAAAGAAGCGCTTGAATGTTTGTTAGCATGGTTCCGCAAAAGTTTTTTATGTTTACATGATAGCAAGTTCAAAGGCTACACAGATGATTGTAAAAAATTGGTGAACCTCTCAACCATTGTTGATTGTAAAAGCTCCTTCTAGGAAATTGGAACCTCTGAACAAAAACGTCGAATCAGCATTTGCATCTTTAACAACTTTTTCTTTAAAGAAACGTTTGCGTAAACAAGTTGGAAAGCTTTTCTTAAAAATGTGTGATGTTGATAAAACGCCTTTGCCGAAGTGAAATCAGTAGCTATTCTTGGTAGTATCATTGAGGTAAACAACAGTTATCATAATTGAATGCTTTTTTCAGATTAAGGAAGCGTTCGTTATCGTTTGGGCATGACCCGGTAAACTGTAACTTATCAGAGGAAACTGACAACTTCGTTGGCTATACTGTACAAACGTTTAATCGCAACAGGTCTTTTAACCAAGCTTACAATGTTACTAGTTCTTCTTTATAATTTAAAAGTTTTCTTAATGATCAGATCTAACAGTCACTCAAATGTTCCGCATAGAAACCTTGTTTCAATTTTTTTTCAGTATTTACTGTTGATACGTTGGGGTATTTATAGATTAATTCAGAATGTTGTGAAATCATAAAAAAAAGGAGTTGCCAAGGAATTTTTCTTGACAAATGCG